>UFQX01000436.1:173025-223570 GCA_900497675.1 Arapaima gigas | reverse complement strand
GGGGGGGGGGGGGGGGGGGGGGGGGGGGGGGGGGGGGGGGGGGGGGGGGGATGGTCTGCGCTGGTGTCATGACATCAACGACGGAGACGGTCGGACTGGTTCCGTTTTTTGAGACACAGGATCAAAATTATTTTAAAAGCTATTTATATGCATTGATAACGTTGTTTGCATCAGAAGAAAATTTGGTAGAAATTAGATTTAGTTTTTTTCAATATTTGTGATCTTTTTTTAAATATTTTTTGCAGCAACCCTTAACGTCCGAAATCTTTAAAATCGGCGTCCGCTAAATCCAGTACACTGTGCAATTATAAGCGTCTTAGAAAACAAATCTAAGTTTGTAAGCCAGTTTGGACATTTCTGGATTTCTGCATTATTTACTCATAAAAAGTGCACGTGTTTAAGCATGACCTGTACATGACTTGGGATTTTTTTAAAATAGCGATTTACTGGGGCATTGTGATGGCTGTGGGTTTGAACCTGCTCAGTCTATGTGCGTTTTTCCTGTTCTTCCCGTGCGCTCTGATTTCCTCACACAGTCCAAAGATGTGTTTCCGGTGAACCGGGGAGTTGCACGGACTGCCCTGTGGTGGACTGTGGATCAGTATAATCCTGTGCTGGCAAAGTGGTTTTTCATAATCAAACGATGATTCTGCAAGAACAATTTTCTTCCGTGACTCTGTCCTAAAGTGAGTAAAGCAGATCAGTTAGTTTTTCAGAAATTTTTTTAAAAGTCCAGTTGTTGCTGATCTGTCATTGAAAAACATGAATTACATCGTTAAAATGCTTGTTTTACCCAAAAAAAAAAAAAAAATGCACTGACCTGATCTCCTTCAAATACACTTGACATGGCATAACCTTAACAATCAATAGTAAACTTACCAAAATTGCAGTTTTCCATAAAATTCTGCTTTTTCAGCAACAAAATTGCAGGTGTTGGACAAACAGTGAGAGTAAAGTTCAAACGCGGGTGACGGCTGAATCCGCAGCATCTTACCCACATTAGGAAAAAAAGCACAGCGACTCACTTTTTCCAAAAAGCCTTACTTCCAAAATGTGGTATTTTATTTACAGTTCAAGTCACATGCAACGGTCTTATTTTAAAATGAACAGAACAAAAAAGCTTTAATTCCCCCAGAATACAATAAAATATACAAAAATAGAGCTTACAAATATGTACAGCAAATGTCTCCAGAAATATTCTGCTGCAGAATTCTTATTTTATGAACATGTCTGTGAAAGTCCACAAACCGAGTTACTGCGTGAACGGGGGTCAGGAGGCGTGCACGCACACGCACACACACAAACACGCGCACACACACACACACACACACACACACACAGTGAGAAGGCTGTGAGATCAGAGACTGGGGCGCTAAGATGACCTTTACAAGGGAAACGCACAACGGACACACCGGTGTGCCAGGCTGGAAAGGACAGTGTTAAGGCCCTTGACAACAGGGCCGATAACATCTACACATCAGGTGCTGAGAATTTACATCAACTCTTACAGCCTGAAAATGTACGTGTGTGTATGTGTTTTTTTTTTTTTTACATGTTGCCTGGTGGTGTTCTCTGGTTGTTTAACCTAAAAAAAATCATATCTGAATTATCTGGAGCCGTGGGGTGACCAGCCAACGACACGAATTGGCTCGACAGCCGTAGCTCCAACGTACGTGAAATTAAACCTTCCGGAACAACTTCCCTGTGGGCCGCCAAGACCCTGCCAGCGTAACCGTTGAGGATGCTGGTGTGACTCCTGAATCTGGAGGCACCTGCAGTCAGTCACCTTTCAGAAAATACTGGTAAAATATAAGGTTCGTTCTCGCTTTAGAACTTATCAACCTGGTTGTTTCCTGCCACGTTTCTCAACGTTCTGATAAAACAGCTGCTTTTTCTCCTTCAGTCACCAGCTACAGACTGGTTGGTGTTCTTAGCGATTTCTAACTTGACGGTTTGTTGGCACCCGCAGCAGTGTTTACACAAATGACGCGTAGTGCTCACCTGGGGAGTCGCTTACGCCGAACCGGCGCGCACGTGGCTGCAAAGGAAAACCCTGCGTGCAGCTTCCACAGGCTGGAAACACTTCTCCGGTTCTGCAAACGCTCGTGTGCGACTGAGCTTGTGGCACTTCGGCTATTTGTTCGTCAGCAAAGAGCAGATCCCACACAGCACATCTACAAAGAAGCAGGGCAAACTGAACAACTGAGGCTGCTGCTAAGACACACAAAGTTCTGCTTTTGGTTATGTTCTTCTACACCCCTGGAAGCTGATGCCTGGAGGCCTGTTGTATGGGTCAATTTTAGGTTCTCTTCCAGTGGTGAGGGTCACTCTAAAGGGTCTGAAACCCTTCACAACAGCCATCTGGAAGTGCTAACTAACAGGTTTCTCGGGACAACGGCGTTACTTCAGGATTAATCTAACCTGTAACCTGTTTTCACGGAGTTGGTCACTCCTGTCTGGGCTCAGTAACACTGTGACAAACACTGCACGTTTTCATGAGACCAACTGGCGGATGGCATCAAAAAGGAGTTTGTGGAGACAATTTTATTTGCGTTCATTTCAAATTAGTCCATTTTAATACTGATCAAAGCTAATAAAAATACTAAGGTTTTTTTTTTTTTTAAATTACAGCTATAGCCAAGATTTTTTTTTTTTTTACAGAACCTAAGCCATAAATAAATTTTGGGATGTCTGCATTATTTATTTTTTATTCACTGTGACTTAGTGGTTAAAGTGATGTTGGTTGTTATGAACAGACCTCTGGCTCCAACTGTGTGTGTTTGAACCACGTCACCACAGGACAACTTGTAAGGGTGTTAGCTAAGTGGGTGGTGAGATACAGGTTTTCAGGACTGGAGACAATGTCTGTCTTCATCTTCTGAGCTACTCCTATGTCAGCAGCCGTCTACAGTACAGTCCCCCATACTACACACACAAGCATAAGCGCATAAAACTCCTGTTAAAATACACCTATTGAACCACTGAGGGAGCTGCTGATATGAAGGCATTTCTCTCTCATCCCACCCAGTCCTGCCACCCCGGGGATAAACAATACTGACAGTGACGGATCTGCTTGGGTTGACCAGGCTTTCAAGGACCTTGTAAACAGTGTGCTAACCATCACCCCCCAGACTCCACGTGGGCCCGTCTCCCCTTCTGATGGGTCCACCACTTTGCTTGCTTTGAAAACTATTGTGCAGCAGATTTCCTGTGAAACTCAAAAACACGTGACTGTCACAAAAAACAGGTGCATAAAAGAAACGGAACAGAAGAGGAATGGGAAGCCCTTGCATAGTGACAGCTCAAGGGAGAAAGTCCTCCTTTCTCTTGCTTTGGAATGGGGGACGGGGTGCAGATTATGAGAAAGCTGCCAACCTCAGCTGGGTTTACCCCGGGCCTGAGGACCGGGAGAAAGAAGACTTCCTCCTTCAGTGTGCCACCTGACCAGTTCAGTTCTCACTGGAGAAAGGCGGAGATTTTTTTTTACACCTATAGACCCCTCAATCATTGGCAAAATTTGCTTAAGGTCTATTTGTCCCCCAAAGCAGAATTCATAGTGGTGCTGAAACTTGTGTTAGGCTCAAAGAAGAGATGTATACACTGTGTTTGTTTTGTTCTAAACAAACGTACAAATATCCATTGACGGCCTTGCGTAACAGCGTCACATCTTGAGATGATGACCAGGCTACAGGCTCCAAGTTGGGTACCTTGGTTATTGTCACTCTATGCTGATAGCAGTCTTATTGACCAGAATGTTACCACTGAAAAATGTAAACTGTGTTGTTAAAACAAGAAAAGGTCCCAGTAGTGTGGGAATTGGGCCATGTTCAATCTCTCACTGAAGTTCTGAGGCTGTGGCCTGTGGGTATAATATTCAAAGTAAAGTAGGAATAAGAACCTTTCCCAGTGCTTTTCACCACAGCATTTTAGTAAAACCACGAGTGTGGCTCTCTTGTGGGTAATTTAACCCTACTGGCTTCTTTGCCCCAGTTTGCAACTGAAGTCAAAGAGTAACAGCAACTGTTCTTACTTTCATGTGGACTTGAGCTGGAAGTGGGTGGGTCTACAGACCCCCCGTTTTGCCACTCAAATACAATTATTTCAGAGACTTTTGAGATGTTAAAACATTTGTCTGATTAAATGTGACTTTTGCTGATGACACCAAATGACAAGAGAAGGGGGGGCAGGCTGCAGCACGATGCTTCTCGGAAGAAGTCAAATAGCACACATTAGAACAGCGCGCTCAGAAAAGGCACTGGGTCCGGGAAATAGGGGAGGATCACCATCAACTTGCTTGACCAAAACACGGCAGTTTCAGAGAGAGGCGAAGGCGGTTGTCTTCGCACCTGAAAACCCCGGGCTGCAAAATGAGGCTAGTTTTCCAATAATGACAAGATACTTAGTTTTCATCTTCGCTCTGTCCAACTTCTTGTCCCTTTTACATTTAAGTCTGTTGTATTGAAAATAAAATGGATGTCGCTCTGTACATGTGAAACTAAAATAAAATTATTACAACGAAGTAGAAAAATATGACCTTGCTACCATCTTCAATCGAGGTTAGTGTTCTTATAAAGTGCTTGTTAAAAATTATTGAAATGCAGCCATTCCCTTTGAACATTGTTGTTAATGTTGTTGTTGTTTGTATCTTCCTTGTGCTGGTGTCCCCAGAAAAGTGCTTTGGTTGTGAAACAGTCAAAAAGGGTCAATGCTTTGTCCTTAAGAACACTAAAATAATTCTTCATAGTGCACAAAAACATATCTCGTCATGATTCCACCAAGGTAGAGAGAGGGAAGAGGACAAAAAGAGAAGCAGGCAGGCAGTTCATGGTTGGTGGACTGCTGCATGTAACAGTTCTCCTTCCCTCATCACAGATGAGTGTACCTGTACAGGTGAATGTTTGGGGCTAGGCAAGACTGTCCCAATAGGAGGTGCTAGACCAGGTTTTCTACACCAGGCAGGGGCTGCTGTGTGGGCCCCTGACCTTCAGATTGACCTTGCTGCTGGGCAAGCTGCAAAACTGGCATGTTGCACAGGGGGCATACTTTCCGTACCTCCAGCCACTTAATGAGGCACCTGGGAGGAAGAAGAAAGAGAGGGTCTTATCTGTGCTGCAATCACTTTGGCTGACACAGTGATATCACAATGTTTAAATGGATATTTGTGGAACAAATCTATGGTCAAAATGGCCTAGTTGGTGGGAGAGTGGGATTTCTGTGTTTCCTGCTCCATACACTTTAGTCCTGTGCCAAAATGGACTGGGTACTCACTTCCTATGAAAGGCATGTTTGCACGGACAGATCCCCAGCTCATCCTTCTGCTTGAACTCTTCCAAACACACAGCGCATATCTGGGGAGGAAAAGAAGGTCTTTGGTCAAACTAATTCAAAACAAAACTGCGGGGATTCAAATGCTTCACTTAAAGTAATTTTAACATGATTAGTGCAAGGGTTTTCACATCACTGTAAAGAAATGTCCTGAAACCGTTCAGGATGATCTCGGCATTCCCAACACTTACTACTCCCAAACACCCATTTGTCGGCAAGGCACACACACTAAGGCCACAGGCAAATCTTAACATGTAGGTGACTTAAGTCTTGACTACTTCAACGGTCAGCTGGATTGATGGGGATGGCGGTCCATCATAGCCTCCTTGTAAAAGTATGCCCTGGTGTATCATCTGTCCAGGGCTACGGTTTCACTTTCCAAGGTGTCCGATGTCTGAATAAATCATTACTGTGGGAGAGTAACTGCAAAGAGGACAGTCCCCGGATTGCTCAAGATGCAACCTATTCCATCTGATACAAACACTGGACCACGAGCAAATGCACTAACTCAGGCAACCAATACTTTGTAATGCAGTCATACAAAAATGAATATTTTAAGACTGTTTCTGTGGAAAACACTCGCCTTTGTTTGGGAGAAGTCAAATTCTTGACGGTCTCATTAGTCATCTTGCCCCAGATGACATGCATAGTGTTGGCAGCCTTTGTATATCCATTTAAAAAGAAGATCTGAATAGATAGATTATGCTGTAGCCATTGCATCATTATGGCAGAAATTCATATGGCTGCAATATTATAGTATCTCATACAGCTGGTCAATATCCCACACGGTGAGTGTGTGATGATGGGAGTTCAAAGCGGGTCAACTAAGTTATACAGCATGAATGTATGGGGCAGGACAAAGGGCTACCATTATCCAGTACAGTTTTCACACAAAGAATCAGTTGGAGGTGGGTGGTGAGCAAGCGCGAAACTGCTGACCTTGTAGGAGGGAGGCTGGGTAGATAAACAGAGGCTATTTTTTCTTTAAAAGGGTTCAAAATGTATTCAACATGCTGTGATCATTCCAATGTGATGTGCCAATCGGTGTGAAACAATAAAGGACGATTTGTACAACTTAAACTCTCTGGGGGACGTGAAGTCAGTGTGTGCCTGTTCAGTGGTTTCCTGAAGCTGCCTGTTTCAAGATTCTGATTACAGCCTAGAAGATGGTCAGAGGATCTGCACCCCAGCACTGACAAGAGCACTCCATACACTCCAGCAAGAGAGCTGTGCTCCTCCACCTGTGGCCACTTGGTGGTCCTGCTGACAGAAATCCAAATTTCATCAGTTCTCTTTAGCCCTACTGTGGTGGAATGAGCTTCTTATGTCCTTCTCAGCATTCAAGAGTGGTCTAGAAACACCTCTTTCATAACCATTTCTGCCAATTTCCTGACAGCTCCAAAAAAGGAGTCCATTCCACCTGCTGTGGCTACCTATGGATTTTCTATTTCAGTTCCACTTCTATAGGTAAGTACTTGGGTGATGCGATCCATTGTGCCCTCAAAGCCATACACTACATTTCCAAATGGGAAAAGGCAAATGCAAATGTGTGGTTTGTGGTAAAGGCTTTCGGTTACTCTTGTTGCAGTAAACATCCAAAGAGCTGAGACTCCGTTCCACGAAAAACAAAGTTGCCAATCATGAGGGCTCCTGTTTTGTCAAGCGCTTTTGCCCCCCCCCCCCCAGAGCTTTCTACCACCATCCTGCATGATGTTCACCATATGCTAATATGTTGCCCATACAAAGTGTATTATGTGTGACAGAGGTTAATGGGGATGGGGGGGGGGGGGTCTAACTGATTACAGAAAAGCTGACTGGCTCACATATAGGCAACACTGGCCATATTTCATTAGATCTGAAACGTTAAGTTCATCACACGTTTTGAGCACAGACTCTCTCACCTGTGTGTCTGCAGTTCAGTGGACAAGACCACACGGTCCACTCTACTGAGACACTAACTACTAGAGAAATGTTCGTCTCCCTTCAGTTGAAACATACTCTCTTTTGTACCACATACAGCAACCACTTTACCTTAACTTGCTAGCTTTCAGATCATGACAACATTCTGTGAGGCTTAAATACATGAAATTGAGAAACTGCTACTTGAAATGGACATGAGATTTTCACACGTTTGCTATCCTTGTGATCGTGATTTTCACAAAGTAAGGAGCGTGACCATCTGCAGCAGCTCGAATTTCAAGGACGCAACGACTAAACACACGTGTGTTACATATCTGCAGTAGAGAGAAATTGCAGAAATTGAGAAAAAACAGGAAGATGGTGTTTGAGCCAGTGGTTGAGCACAGAAATAGTACCTTAGCATGGTTATGTCAAGCCACCGTAAAGGTGGAATCGTAAGTACTGCAAGTCTTCCAAATGTAATAGCAAGCTGGGTGTGGAGGCGGCTTGTGTACCTCATGTAAATTCAGTTCCTTGACTTTTTCCTTTTGTATCACCTACGGAAAAGAACAGTACAGATCGGATTTCAACATGGTAGCCAGTTTTTGTGCTTAACAGAGTATCGATATTATGTGTCTGGAAGCAGGAGCAGCATGCATTGAACCACTAGCTTAGCATGTACGGAATTACTGAGACCCACTGATTTCACAGAGCAAAGTGCCATACAGAAATTCAAAAGTTATGGCCCAAATATGTATTCATACACTAAATATAATTAGTGTAGGATTTAGGTTGTACAGTCACCACTAAAAGGTGGGTAGCTTGTATAACCACACATACAGCAGGGAACACAGTTCCCCACCCCCTTCCTCTGTCCATCTTCTACACAGGTGTGTGTGTGTGTGTGTGTGTGTGTGTGTGTGTGTGTGAGGGTGGGTTCAAGGGTGGTGGGTGTCTCCTTGCTGCCCTAGCACTACATTACATGTGGGCATCGCATTATGTACTGACAGCATGGCCCATAAACTGGTCACAAGATTCTTGATTGCACTAGGTTTCAGAGGAGGAGGCAGCATCCTCGGAGAGAAAAAGTTGGTTTGAGTAAACATCTGAAGTCTCTCGCTAAAAAAAAAAACCTAGACCTCCAAACATTTAGAGCTGGGGCTAGTAAACCAAACTCAGTGTTTGAGTTACACTGTCAGCTCAACCACTGAACACTGAAACAATTGAGTTAGGGCGGAAAACGGAGGAGTGGCAATCTTACCTGTTTGTAGGCGTACAGTTCCTTGTGGGCTTGGTGCCGTAACCTGAAGAAGAACACAGAGAAGGCCAACTTTTTCAATCAAGGAGCAAAGGATCACATCAAAACACATATTCATCACCTGAAACAAGGAGTATGTGTTGAGTGCAAAGACTATAAAAAATATTCTCAATAGCATTAGAAATGTAGAGCTCATGGAGTGAACTAACAACTACTAGAAGAACCTGTCACACTTAGCCATCAATCACCGTATGCTTGGGTGCTTTAGTGAAAACTACAGAGGTTGGCTGGAGACCCAACATCACTCAGCTGATAGTTTCATGATTCATAGCAAAGTGTCACAGGCTTTTGGGGTGTGCTTTTTTTTTTTTAAAGAGAGATTATATGAAATTATCTTCACTGATAGGTTTTGGACTACTGAGACCCAGCACTGGACAAGCAGTTGTTGATAATGGATGGCTTGATTGATTTATCATCAGAGCATTAGTTATCTTCCAACAACCTTTCTCGCGGCACAAAGCCAATAACCTTTGTCAGCCAGCTACCTCCCGCCCGCTGACTTGATCCCCTGCCTTCGTGAGGCATAGTAGAATGTTTTCAACATCCATGACACATGAAACATTTTTGACAATATTACAGAGATTAGGAGAGCACCAAAAACGTACTGCATCAGTATTGTGGTTTGTGATGGTTCTGTGTCATGCCCCTTGGCAGAAATCAAAGCACAGACACTCAGAATGGAACAGCAGGAGAGAGAGAAGGAGAGAGATAACATGTAATTTAAATTTACCTCCAATACTAGTAACCTTAACCTTTCCAACTTGAGTGCGAGAGGTCTGTAAAACAGGCAGCACAGTCTGGGGAGGGTAACTGACATTCTGAAAGAGATTAGCAGGTAAAGGTGCAGACACTCTCTGACAGGGCAGAGCAAACTGGGGGGGAGTGGGGGGGGTGGTCAACAGGGAAGCTGCTTTTTTGAAGGTCATTGAACCTTTTTGCTACCTTAACTTGTCACATGGGGCTGCTGGAATGGTTAAGTATTTATAAACCAGGTCCTTGTGTTACAAATGTTCAGCATATTTTCAAAGATAGAAAAACTGTATTTTCTTATTTTCAAAAATCTCTTGCTGTATGTTTCTTCACCCAGCTCATATTTGGCAGTAAAATACACAGTGCTGACAGACCCTGTCTAGTGTTTGTGAGTGCTGGTGGTCAATGATAAGACAACATATTCTGCACGTGTTTAGTGGACAAATCAGTCAACAATCAGCACTGAACAGGAGTTTGTGGAGGCATCAGATGGGCTTACCGTGATAGACAGCTTCCTGTTGCCCACCCCTTCCTAGGCCTAAAATGATGATGATGACCAGGTGCAACCAATTGGACCAGTAAGGGACCGTATTTAAGCACGTGGTCTATGGCCTGAAAAGGGCTGAGAGTTTAAGAGTCGTAATGGTTTGGGTTTTCTAATTTTTTGGCTGGGTTTATGGTTGCTGTTCTTATTAAAAGTTCTTTTGGTTGGAAACCTACTGTGAGGTGCCTTTTGTCCTGCCTCTGTGGCTGCCTCCACCCCACAACTGAGACATTTACAGAGGCTACCCAACAAATAAACGTCAATATACAACACTTTTATTGATTGTATAGTTGGGGCACATGCACATACGCAACAACAGAATGAAGCAGTCGGAACTAAAACGTCAAGAAGATGTATTTTTTTGCTCAGTACATTTAACACTGTACACTGAGTACACTGGCATCCAGTCCAGGATGTACCCTCTCCAGGAGAGGCTCTGGAACACAACATCCCTGCATAGGACAAGATGAAAATAAAATAAATAGTCTTGTACTAGATTTTTTATTCATTATGTTCTTATCTAGGGTTTTCCCAGAAGATAACATGGGACAAAATCAAGTGTTATTGATTGTGATATAGTCAGAAAAGTAACTTTTGATTTACAAATAAAGAAATATATGCAGACACCCTGTCCTAATTATGTTCATAAACTGAAAACCCAGTACAATGGCTCAAACAAGCACACCTTATATAGTGAGGCAGAACTTGAACCTTTGCTAGCAGGTTCTTTGGAGGTAGTCAAAAAAATCTTTGGAATTCCAAAACATAACCACAATTCTCACACAGCAGTCTGGCTGTACCCGTATTTCCCCAGGATCGCGAGCATGTGTTGACTTGCAGTCCAAGCAGTGGGGTCATGGAGTCACGCGTGGCTGCTTAGTGCCACCCCGCCCACCCGTCCACTGTTGACTAAGACTCAGGAGACATTGGTCGCACACGTGTGCTAGAACACGACCATCTGGCTGCCTGCTGTGTTTATCTACAGGCCTCGGACTTCTCTCTACGTGCCGGAAGGGGCCCACATCCGCAAGCCATGGGGTGCTAACATCTATGAGGCCAGTGACATGATGTCAAGTCAACATAACAGAGCAAACTCTTGTTTGACACTGTTGGGTTCAGTTTCAAAGTTTTGCTGGGACATTTTGTTGTTTGGAGGAGCTTACTTTATTTTGGCAAGACCTTTTAAGTGTTATATAACTTTATTGTTGTTTAAGTTTGAGTAGAGAAAGGCAGATGCAGCTTCAAAGTTAAAATATTTTTGCAGAAATCAGTTGGTGATTTTGTTCCAAAGGGCAAATTATAGATTATAATACTGGACTTTTTACAGTTTTATACTCTGCATATGAGAGGGAAAAGAACTGGTCGTGTAATGAAGCAGAAAAGGACTTACCAAGTTCCCGACTGGGTGGCCTGAATTTGACTGAGAGCTGCTGGTTCTCACTGCCTTTGGTGAGAAACCCCACAATGACACATTATTCCTAAGGCCCACATCCCACCCCTAGAAAAACCGAGGCCTAAACCAAAACTTGCGCTATACTTTTGCTCACCAATGGACTGACTAACAAACTCCACTGTTGTAAACCTTCTGTATAAGTATACCATTTAAGGAATTCAAGAAGTTAAAAAAGTAATATTAGATTTTAGATTAATTGACTAATTAAAAAAATCTGAACTGTACTTCAAACGACTAGTTGAGTTTTACAGACCAAGCTAAAAGGAATTTGTAAGATTTGGCTCAGACAGGGACTCATAAGCTGTATTTGGGTGTTACAGCAAGGGCTCAGCAGGTAAAAAGGAGACTAAGACTGAATCTCTCTTCTCTCTCCAAACCAGCCAAGTACAACCCACCCCCATTCTGTCCTCCAAGTCAGAACACAAAAACCCAACTGCAGGAACTCTCCTGAATTCCAATCTCATGACTGTATAGCAGAGACTAGATTAGCAACTAGCTTATATAAGGTTACTTCTGTAATTTCCTGCTGTGTGAAAAAGACAAACCTAATCTCAAAGTCCATGTTTTTTCTCCATATACTGTGATGAGGTTGTCCCCTAAGGGTGCAATTTTATAACTTTTGTGCAACCAAGCACCTCAAGAAAATGTTAAGAGTTTAAACTCAAGTTATCACACAGTACTGCCTTCTCCAAACTGTGCTGTTGTGAACCTTTAAGACCTTTTTTTAACCCATGGTAGAAAAGCCTGGCTGACAGAGACTTCTGACAACAACAAGCTGTAGTTGAAAATGCCATAGTTTTAATAAGGATACTACAAATGACTGATGTTTATGAGGTATTCAAGCTAACTGCAATTAGCAACTGAATTACAAGTTAATTAAAAGTATAAAAAGAACAAAGAGACGGGCTTGGATTTTGATGATTAATGTTTTTTAACTTGGCTGTGATATCACAAAGTTTAGATCTTGCTTCAAATGGTTCCGCCATCTTATTAAGAATAAGCACCAAAACCTCTCAGACTATAATGCATTAAATCTTCTTGAGTGCCTCATAAATATTTACACGGTTTCAAATTCCCTTGTTGCATGTATGGGTATGCCAGTATTCTGAGTTACATCACACCAGGGTTCTAGTGAGGATTCAAAATAAAATGAAAATATAATATGTATATCAATGTGCGAGAACAGACGGTTTTCAGTGCAGCCTGTTGTATTAACTGACTTGTTTATGTAAGGAAATAACAGTTTGTTTCCCCATCAATAGTCTGAGGAGGAGTGGGCACTGCTGGACAAAGTTATCATGATAAAACTGTATGACATTTCAAATAAGAACTCATAAGATGAAGCAAACCAACCAGGTGTTTTATCCTTACCTTATCAAGTAGCAGCAGAAAAGAAGGCTGAGGATAAAGACAAAGATGGCTGTTCCAAACACCACAATATAGATGTTCAGGGGAAGGTTCTGGAACCCTATGTTTGGCATCCTGAAACTGTACCGACGAGAGGCGGTGCTCATAGATATTCTGCAAGGAGAGAGGTCAGTGAGTTGGGTGGTTAAAATGACCCTGGAGACTCACAATAATGCTGGGGAGGTAAAGTTGGCATTTAGGCAATCTTTCCTCTGGTCATACTTTACAAAATAAACAACACATAAAGCACACAGGCCATTTATTAGGTTATTTTCACTCCAGCAGCTTCAGGCCCTAAAGGTGAACATTGGCTGAACATTCACAGAACCCCTCTGGATGAATGGCAGGTAATACAGTTAGACCCCTACCTGTGGGTTATTTTTGGGGAAACACATTCCAGTTGTGTATGCAACATGAACAATGGTATCTGACCAACGCACAAATCAGTTTGAAGAACTTGACATCCAGGAACTGGTCGTTTAAACGTTACTTACAGGCATCTCCAGAAATTCCAAAAACATTTGCATATGTTAGGTTAGTATGACTTTTCCAGTTTGACTTGTTTATCTGAAAATTTTCCATAATAACAATTTTCATATGTGGATGTTACCTTTGTTAAGGCTATAGTAGCAGTAGCCCTGGTGGATGGTGTTTGACTGGACTGTGGCTTACAGAGTTAAAACGATACATCAGACACTAACTGTGCCAATTTCCACAAGAGCAATCACACTGAACTCTGCGTATTACAACTTAGCAATTTGCTAACACAAACTTGAACGTACATAAATAGATGCTCAACTCAACAGAGTCATGGGTGGTTATGAGAACTCTTGTGAAAAACCCACAGTTAAAGGTGGTTTGTATAATATATAGCCCGTGTCCAGCTTTTCAAGGATTGGATACAGATGTAAAAATAAATATGCACAAAAAAGTGATTAACAGAAATTTGCACAAAAGTTGAACAGACACACATACACCTTTACTTTTCTTTCTCCGTTCTGGACACTTCTTTAGAATGTAAAATTAAATTACTTCCCTTTGGCCTTCTTGCGTGTGGTCCATCGAGCACCTTTTCTCATATCTGTTAGCAAGAAAAAGGAAGGGATATGCTGGTATTTCAACCCTACCTAAGGGAAAACCAAGAAGACAAAATTCCTCTATCTTCCTTGATGACTCTGCCATCACACAACAAACACTCTCTAATGCACCACTGCATTAAATATTCACCTTTTGCGGCTGGACTCTAGGTTACAAAATCACTAGTTGGTAATCCAAAAAAAAAAAACAAACTCTGCCAATGTGGTTTGCTTGTACCATCATACTACACCCTGTCGTTTACCCTGTACTGGAGGCACACTGGAATCTACTTGACCACCCTTCCTTACTGTTTCATCTGTTCATGAACTTCACCTACCACATGCGACGTCAGTGAATGTAAAAATAAATTAATGGTAAATTCCTGCTCTGTGTTGACAGTTGCAAACAGTTTAAATTGTTACACAGCACTAGCACCAAAATTCATCCTACACTATCCAGCAGCAACTCCAGCCCATTCCTGAACGTGGTGCTTTAAGGCTCAAGCTCCTCCTTTCAGAAGAATTTTGTACCAGAGTTGGTGTTGAAGAACAAAAGTTTTGTGTCAGACTTAGCAGTGCGCTTTGTGGTTACATAACACACTGGGCGAATGTCTTAATGGAGGAATGCTGAGTTCATGTGTTATATGAATGGAGCTGCAGCACTTATTCCCATGATAAAGCTGAACAAAATAGGAGATGTAGACACAAGACATAGGCTGTAGCACTATTTTTACTACAGAGTATGCTCATGAAATTTAGGGACTAAACATTCAAATGATGGGAAGTGAAATGTTAACGTTTCAGGTCTGAACATGAGGAGAAGGTTATACAGTTTTGGAATGAGCTCGCAGGATTAATACTTCAGTGCTGACTGCAGGAGGTTACAGGGGGTTCTCAAGGGGGTTCCCAAAACCTTGACACAAATTTTCCCTAAGAAGGATGAGCATTAATCCTGCATGTTGCCTGCAGTGGCAGACTCCCTTCTGGTCACCCTGCAAAGCACAGTATCAGGATTCTCTGAGTTGGGCAGCTGTAAAATTCCATCATCTCGGTAACTTGAACTCATAGCAGTAAACAACCACAAGCTCCCTTCTGAGAAGCCTCTTAACTGATCAGGCTCCCATTTTCTTGTTGTCAGGGAAAACTTCTGCAATTACCCCCCCTTTACATACAACCTTAGTGGGAAGGACAAGTCTAGATATTGTACTAATATGCTGAGACCAAAGGCAACTGCAGAAGAAGGTTTAATTTTGAGTGATGGTCATTTTGAAAATGGTCAAGCTCTTGTGAGGTTTTCCTTCACCAAACTCAAGAACATGCACATTTAGCATGTTGGGACACTGGTTGGACTGGGCCGGAGAGAAGCAGCTGAAACATGTAGCTGCGTTGCAGGTAACAAAGGCCAGCAACGTACAAAGGTCCTTTCCTACAGGCACAGTTAAAATCCATGTACAATACACGTTTGCACAATTACACAGGAAATATTGTCTTTGGACATCTTGTATTTTATCATGGTATTTTTAACTTTTTCCAAGGCACCTTTTTTATTTAAACTGTTTTACATTTGATCATCTTTTACTGATATTATCTGCTACTACTGGTTGGCCAAACCCATTTGCATAAGCCCTTCTCTAATTGCGGACACCTTGTTGTGGACTGTGTGTTCTGCTACTGCTGTTCTGTGGATGTACGTTGTTTGCACACCAGACCTGGGACAGTATGTCACACAATTTTCATCAGATATTTCCAACAACAGAAACGATTATCATGGTTTCTTCCACGCACCACCTGCTAGTACAGCATGGTCATAGCCATGGAAATGACCAAGGTCAGAGCTCAAACCTACAATTAATTTTGCAAGGTTTTAGTGCTTCATCAGAGACTGGTCAAGTTGAGCTGTATTTTTAATTTGGAAAAAGAGAACTATATGTAAAAATTTCTGCCTCTGCACAACCAGTTCATTCTTGAATTGCATTGAACTATCCCATGATCTGGGTTCACTGTTCTTTGTTACTGTACCGACTCTAATGTCATCAAGCAATTCAATTACCACAGTAACTGAATTATTTAGTCAAAATGTATCTTTGTTTGCCCAGCACTGTAGGGTAAAATGTAATTTTAGGGGGTTGGAATGCTTTGGTAACAATCTACTCATATTTCTGTGGCCAGACTGATCAGATTGTTGTAAACCATGGATTCCAAAGGCTCCATCCAATTTTTGCATCCAATACATTCTGTACAGAAGCTGAATATCACAATTAGACCCAAAGACTGACATTCTGTGGCCCTCACCATTTCACTGTCCTCAGTTTCTGTTCTTTCACAAGTGATTCACAATGCTGGGCTCTTGTGAGGAATCAGACCTTGGGACAAATATTTTGTGAGTTAGCTGTTACGACACCCCTGTTCCTCCATGTCACAATGTTATGAAGATCATGGAATAGAAAAAAAAACATGTTACTGGGTAATGATAAAAGAAACTCACAAAACTGAAGGTCCCTGTGGGTAAAAATTAGATATCAAATGGTGAAAAGCACCAGTGTAGTCATGCATATACATCCCCTTCACCTTGGTGAATATGTGTTGTTTCCTACCACCTGAGAAAGGTAGATGTGGCATCAAATTATCTATGCAACCTATTAGATCAGAAACACTGCAGCAATGGTTAAAAAAAGTGCCCTATAAGATTTTATAAGGTTTAAAAAAAATGAAATTGACCCAAGTGAACCACAGCTTCAGGTCTTTTTTTTTTCAAGCTGACTAAAATGCTTCCCTTTGTACATTTTCTTCCTCCCCTTCTAAACAGATAACACAGATAACATTTCTGGCCTTTCCGTGGTTCTGTAGATATGTGACAAAGCCGGTATTCTGAAACAAAGGCCTGCTGCTATTCCCACCAGTGGAAATTTCCATTGGCTCCAGAGATGGCAGTCAGATTTGCACATGTGAAATTTAATATGCCAATGGCTAGACTGGTGTGCCTGCATGCTCTGGGTGAGGGTACTGCATGAGCTGACTGTTTACAAACACTGCACCCAAATTTAATGATGACATAGCCACTATGGCCCGATGCTGCTGGTTAAGCTGTCCCACAGTTTCATCAGCCTCATCAGACAGAATATTATTCAGAAGAACACAAAGGGAGAAGAAGGGTTGCTGAGAGTGAGGGTGAGAGGTACAAACAATATCAAAACCTTACAAAAATATTATTCGACTCCCACTGACTGTAAAAAAAAAAAACTCACTATTGTGAGTCAGTCGGGAGTCCTAGCGAGAAGAGTGGTATGATTTTCTCCTGGGCTTGGAATATGCACTTTTCAAAAAAATGGCTATTTTAAGTAACTTTGCCAAGTTTTGAGGAGAAGTAGGTCACAGTGTAATTTGAACCCAATGGATTGGGGGTGAGACCAGCATACTGGACTGCCTGTGAGCAGTTGATCCTGACTGCATTCTTCCTTCTCATCACCTTAGTGGCTCGATGCTCTTCCTGTCCTATCTGTTAACTTTGGGGGGGCGGGCATTGCTAGATTGTTAAAAGGTGATTCTGGAGCCAACACAAAGGTGGGCAGATTGAAAGGCAACTGAAAAAACCTTGAAACAATGGCATTTGATACAAAAATGAGTTTTTTCTAGTCCATTTTTTTCTGCATTTCCCTTTTAGAAACATTTTGATTTCCAATGGTACATTTCACAGCAGATGTAGAGCTTTAGATAGAGACAAAGAATTATTGAAGCACAGCTTGTTTTCCTGATGAAGTGGCTCTGAAACAGATGTGTTTAGAGTGATGGAAGGGAGTCAGCAGTATTGAGGGGCAGAAAGAGCTCATTCTACCACAAAGCTAAAACCCAACCCACATCTAATATCTCTGGACAAGACTAACTTCTTAGCTCACAGGAAATCTGATTTACTCTACTCATACTGTACCTGTACTGCAACTTTATTAAAAAACAAGTCAATGAATATTAATAGTTGACAACAATGCTTGGAGAGTTAAAAGACATGCCCTTAGGCAGTGTTTCAAGTGACCTGAAAAACAAGGAACCCCCAGGACAAGCCTACACAGCAGGGCTGCTGCTGGCCTCACAATGCTATTGACCTAACAGGAATCACCTCCACTCAGTGTAACAGCAACAAGATTAAGAGTTTCCCCCAACACAGGGCCAGGGCGCTGCTGAACCAGCTAATTAATCCACTTTACTATGAGCTAATCTGGACTGTGCCCATCATTTTTTTTATGGTGGGCGATGTCCCCAGGAAACCTGTGTCAGGATGCAGCCCAACAGGATGCTCTTTCATATCATCCAAAGCATTTGAGCTCTCCTATTATTCCTAGTGAATGCTCAGGTTCTCTCCCCACAGCTTTCTCCCTTTCTCAACTGCAGGTTTGAGGGGGTGGACTGAAGCCAAATGGGTAACTGCGGCTGTCGCCTTCCTCTACCCTTCTGATTTATAGCTGAAGCTCATTGTTTTTAATGAACAACATGAACTTTAATGAACTTTTGCTAACTACCATCAGGAGCGTGCCCATCCCAAAACCTGAAGAATATACACCAAAAGGTAGACTCAACACCACCACCATCAAACCTGCATTGTCTCAGGTAGGGATCCCTGTATTTACACCTCTGGATATTGCTGTCATTTTAACTTCAGCTAAGATGGCCATTAACCTCGTAGTGGTGCAAAATGTTATTTTCCTCCTTTTGGAAAATCAGTGGAGCTTAAGTCCACAACGCTGCCGTTACACGATGGATAGCCAGAGTTGGGCAACCTACTAACATGGAAAAAAATAAACCAACCAGTTTGAAAACAAAAAATGGAACCTAAGTATTAGCTGTGTCAAATGTAAACAATGTTCATACCACACACTGCTCTCCAGAAATCCTCACTGCAGTAGCTGCCACCACTACACCTTCACAGTTAATGACACCAGTGAATTTTTCCAAATAGTGTTTTGTCTTGTTGTCTTGAATGGTGTCTCAGTTCCTTTCAGACTTGATACTGCCTGCATGTCCCACAAGAAAATAGCTAGAGAATCCTGTGTGGATCACAAAAAAAAAAAAACTGTAGCTACCAGTGGTCACTGGAGGTTCACCTTTATTAGGTAACCTGATGACGTACACCTCATCCCTGGGCCATGTGTAAAATGTACTAAAGCAAAAAAACTTTTTATTCCTAAAATTAAAATAAGAAATAGTTTCTATTAAATTCATTTATGTATTTGTAGGGCAATGCAGTCTTTTACTATAACTACAACTTATTATGAATTCACAGATGTTCAAATTTCAACACAGCTTCTTGTTCCCAAGCTTTTACTATGACAATCCTGTAATTTAGAGATTTATTATGCTGGAACATCTACATGGGTCCTCTATCCACATTAGACATTGCCAGAATTTTTGCTGTTAATAATAACAAAATTGGTGTTGCACAATAATTCCACCAACATATCATCCCCCACCTGCAGATAAAATGCAGCGGTGAGGACAGTCAGACTCTCCAACAAATAGTATCATATCACTGCAGTTTTCACTCTCTACATTGGCTACCAGTCTCAAAGTGCTGAGGACTCCATCTCCATCTTGCCTAACCCATCTTCTCACCAACTAAAGGTCAAATTGTGCTCCTTGCTCTCAAGGCACTTGTTTGCTGGTAGTTTTCAGGTGTTCCGTTGCGTGCCTCACGTTGAGTGCCTCAACTATGGAACACACTGCTACTTTTGTAAAAGACACCCCTTCTAACTCTCCCAAGGTGAGTGGCTATGAGTTTTGTGTTTTCCTCTCCTCAGCTACCAGCTAGTTTACTTATCCAACTCCACCAGACACTGTCACTTTATTCTGTAATTGCCCTGCTCTTATACCCATTGTTCAGCTGTTCAAAAGTGCTGTATAAAAATATGAATGAAACTTCTTCAGTTTTACATAAATTCTATAATACATTTTATTTTTTGATCTGAGAGCAAGGTGAAATGATTTTTTTACTATGGTTGATCATTTTCTCCTGGGAATAAACCACTTGTTTCAGTCAAAGGGATTCTGTGACCTACACTGGAATGTGCAGATCTAAAAGTACCAAGCTTATAACCATGTGCTAATGTACTTCACACCTGTACCTCAGGGGAGTCAACCCCAGAAGGCTCCCTCTTCTCTAGTGTACAGTTACAATCAGTGTTCCTGATTACAATTACTAATCTGGATTACTGCAGCTATACATTAACAATTCAGTGTACAGTCAAGTAACAACAGAACTAGTTTGCTTGCCAGCAGTAGAGTTCCTGAAAAAAAATTACTGAAATTTTTCATGCAACTGATGTCAACATCAAGTTATGTGAATCATCCTTTTTAACAGCAATGCTCATGTTTGGTCTGGTGTTCAGGAGATGATATGACGTGCCCACACTCTACACCCCAAACAAACTCTCACACAGACAAATTCCACAGGTAGGAGGTTTTCTCCGTCGGTTACATCGCACCCAGATGACAAATGGACAACTGATAACTCTGGCAATTGTGCACAAAAGTCCCTGATCAGCCTTTAATACGTGGCCATGAGGAAGGGTGTGCACTGTGTTTACAACCATGCTGTACATTTCCATTACCAAGCAGGAACGGAAGGAACAGCCTTGTTTTAACTCTGCTTGCAAGGATTACGCAACCAATGAAATGTAGAACACACTCAGATGACAGAAGACAAAGCACATTGTGGTTTCATATTTTTATTATGCACAGATTATCACACTTATCGGTGCTAAATTGAAACTGCAGAACATTTCCCATAACTCTTCATTCTGGATGTAAATTACCATTTAATGCCTTTATTGCATTATTCAAGCCTGTAATAAGTCCAGGATAGGATTTTCATAAACAGGGGTGGGAAAATCGATTCTGAGGATATCAGAGACCTGCAGGTTTTCAAATAACTTTACCATGTAATTATGACCAAGATGAGGAGGGCATCTAATGCAGAAAAGATATTTAAAAAGTAAACTGGTTGGCCTGAAGTTAATTCAAAGTTCCTATAAGGTGAGTGGTTTACCATGAATATTAGTTTATATCTAGGCGTTTCCCAGTGTGCATCTTATGAAAAGGTGGGTGGTTAGAGGAATCTCTTCAATGTTAAACTAAACACCAACGTTAAAATCCACAACTTAAGCAGATTTAAAAACTTATGAAGGTAACCGTTGCATGTGGCCCCCTGGAACTCATTAATACCTTATTGAATGTAACCGTTCAAGTAGAAAACTGTTAACCCTTCAGGCGCCGTAAAGCAGGAATGTTTTTTTTTACTGAGCATTTAGAGCCCCTCGTTAGAACTGACCGATGTTACTGCAGGCTTATATTGTCTTTGACACATAATAAAACTAAATCACACTTTTTAGGGTAAAGTATCTAATAGCATAACCAATACACTGAGTGCGAAAGTGCCATCGGGTCGAATACGACCACCGGCCCGGTTTCTGCACGGGGCAAGCATCATTGTACATGGTTTACCTTCACCTTCCTCTCTGCACGTTTTAGGGATTCAAACACGGCATAGAACGTGTAAACTCCACACCCCTTCCGAACCCGACCCCAGCTTTGTCTGTTGTGGCACCGTCTCACCACCTCTTAACACAGTACAAATAGTCAATTATTATTTGTGCTCAGTGATGATTTATTCTGGATCAGTCATTACCCAACAACAAAGTCAGATGAAAATGCAGCGGTTAAAGTCACAGAGAGTCACAAACAGCAGTGGTTTGACGACGATTTAAAGCGCCACACACATTATTGCAAGGAACTGTGAAGAGGCCGCGGAAAGGAAAGCGTTAACAGTCGTGCGAGGGCGGGAGGGAGGGAGACGGTCTTCGTTAACGGGCCTTTTTCCGCCAGACACACGTTTACCGTAGTATTGAGACAGGGAGCGCGCGCGTTTACATCGCGAATGTCACCACGCGGCTACGACGGCACGCGTTCACTCTGACGGCAAGAAACGGCGCAACGTTTGCAGAAAGGGGCCCGTCTAGAACCTTCCACACATACACACACACAGTTTACACCTTCATAATCGCTACATCATACAAATTCATTATACCTAACCACACTTTGGCCGATTACGCGTGGACTGTGACATTATTATTACTATTATTATTATTATTATTATTATTATTCCTCAATGTGCATTGTTATGTAAGGAGCGGGGGATCGCGCTCGTGTATCCACGGTATATGATTTCACTGTGAAGGGTCCCGCGCTCTGAGCACCACACAAGGTCCACCCAATAATAATAATAATAATAATAATAATAATACAGACGAACGAGAATTACGTTTCACGCTGATCGTCTTCGACCCATAATAAAATTTTCCACTACAGGCGGTCATTCCGTCCTGAGACAAAACAGTCACTATCATTATGATTCATTGCCCGTTCAGGAGCAAATGGAAAGACACAGAGAAGCGATTTTCATAAACGCGTCGCATAATTCAAATTAGGGGGATTAAAAAAAACCTACCGCCGTGTGTCCGCACCAGCGATACGTCCTCTTTGACCACCGCAGAAGAAATAAACCCGAGGGGTCCAGGCTGTGTCACTGGGGGCAGGACGAAATCGCACACTCCATACTCCCCGCGCGCGCCGCCTCAGCACTGCTCAAGTAAGACGAACCAGTAGCGCGCGGGCGCAGGCTGCACGTAGCTCACGAGCCGCTCCCTCTGGCGCGCGCACAGCATACACTAAGAGGGTGGGCCTTGTGGGCAGGGGCTGCCCAAACATCGGGGTGGGCGTGTCGCGTTCCAGGAGTGAATATGGTCGTGCGCTCCCTACCCTCCCAAACCATGAAATTTTAATAATTTATTAGCAACTATATATATTTTGTCAGTTTGCCACACCCAGCAAGGTGAAAACGTCCGGCCCACGCGGGTTTGTGACGGAGATTCGCAGCGCTGGCTGTGCTTTCAGATGTAGGTTGGAATCCAGCTTCATTTTAAAATACAAATGTTCAGTAACGAGGCTAGGGATGGATGTTTGTGACCAAAATAAACCAGCTTCTGTTATTTTGTATCTTTATGAAAAGGTTCACATGTTAAGTGTTCACAAAGCCCACCTCCAGTGATGGCTCATGTGACCGACCGCCCCCCCCCCAGAATGTGGGGCTGAAAAGTGGGCACAGGCAGCAGGCACAAAGGCCTATTGAGGGCAGCATGCTGGACTAGCACTGACCTGCTGCCGTTGGGGTGGGGGAGGGGGCATGTGGCACAAAAGCTGAACTCATGGTAGTGGGTCTGCTGACTACTGCAGACCACTGACTGTGATGAACGTGAAAAGAAATCACTTTTTTCCTGCCTAGAGTCCCTACATTTCTTCTTCTGCTGTGTTTTCTGCTGTTATCGGCGATTTATCTCCGTTGTCAACGGTGACTTTCGGTGTTAGGGTTGTGCATCCGTGATTTACCCATTTGTACAGCTGAGCACATTTTACTGTAGCAATTCAGGGTAAGTACCTTGATCAGGGGTCCTGCAGCTGGTGATATGATTCAAACCCAGGATGTTTCAAAGCAAAGCAGCGGCACAATGCTACCTGCTGCCCCAGAACAACTGTCTGACTGGTCTGGGTGTGTGTTTGTGTGTGTGTCCATCCCAGGCCTTCAGTAGCACCTCACCAGCAATGTTCTGCACCATTCAGGATAGTATGGCTGCTCTTGTTAGATCTTGCAAGCTGACCAGGATCAGGCATGGATATTTCTTGCAGTACTAGGTGCTGTAAGCTCAACTCTGTCATTGCTGGTTCCAAGCCCAGGTAAGAAAGGAGGAGGGTTGGGCATGGGCTGTCCACTCCACCTCATAAACAAGTTTAAATTACAAACATGTGATGTGTTGGCGGTCTATGCCGCTGGTGGGGACGTATGAGCAAGTAAGTAATAAAAACTAGATGTAAATGTCATATTGGCAGTTAAACAGCCTTCTGTGCTCCAGCAGGGTTCTGCAATTTCCCAAACTGTTACTGGGTTTTTAATTTAAAAAAAAAATTGTACAGGATCTCATCCTGCATTTAGCAGTTTGGTTCCCATGTAATACGATTAGTGGGCAACGCTTATAATTCGCGGTTCGTTGGCTGTATGTTTGAACCTGGCTTTGAACCCAGCTCGGTCTGCGTGGAGTTGGATTTCGGAGCTACACAGTTAGCAGTCGTTGCTGTACCGTGTTTTTTACTGTAAGGGGAGGCCAGCTGAATGTTGGCAGCAATTCAGAAAGGCGACCTCTGATCATGAAGAACAGCTGCTGGTGGAGAGCGGTGAGCCTCTCTGTCCCCAGTGCCGTGTGGTCTTTCTGGCCATGTGACAAACTCTCTCTGAGTGACAATAAACCCCAGCGTCGGGGGGTGAAAATGGCTTTTCTATTCCAGCCAAGTAGGATGTGGCATAAGTGATGACAGACTGATACTTGTGCATACTTCAAATATGTGACACATTTTATAAAGATCTTAAAGCATCAAACACGTATTGCAAACATAATATAAAATAAATGTATAATATAAAATAAACAAAAAGCAGCCAAATGGAAATTTTCAGATAAAAGTTTCAAAGAATTGAAATGGTTAAATCTCTTATAGGGTTAATTTCCTCCTCTATCCAGAAGGAGATGGGGGGCCCATGGCCTGTACCCGGGGCGCTGCCGTACACTGAATCCACCTTTGAGGGTGTTTTCTTTCCACAACACATTTTAAAACCCTCCGAAAAAAGATGTAAAAACAAAGTAATTAAACAAAACAAATGCTCAACAAAATGAACTAAAGGTGAACGAAGATCATCGCGTGGAACGAGTCGATGAGCAAGTCAAAGGTGAGTAAAAACGTTCAAGCACTCGCATACAGTAAAACATTCTAACCTACTCTGTCACACTATTATTTGTAATTTTAAAACAATGATAAAAGACACGCAAACATTTTACAGTTGATTCATGGGCAATGTCGTGCAACGTTCTTAAAACACGTTAAAAGTGCGTTAGGACAGGTATTTCACACCTGACACCTGCCACTTGAAAACGCACGAAACACATAACAAACAACACATACATAACAAAAAATATGGGTCAGGTCCTTGTATGTGTTACTCACCCAGAATGGTGGAACTGCCAACAAACCTCCTGAGGGTACAACCAGAAAAAGGATTTCCACCATTTTTTGGCCTCCATGTAGCCCCACCGTGTGGCATCCTTCTCCATCTTAAAGGTGAGGTTGGCCTGAGATTTTGTAGAAGACACCCTGGATGTCCAAGTCTGGCCTTTTGGACCAATCTGTATCTTGTGTTCCACAGCACACGCTTGGTCACGCTGATCACCAGCCGGATCTGGCCACCCTCGGCTTTCAGAGTGCCAGGATCCCAACCCCTGGAGACTTTGTCATGCGTCCAGATCGTCTGTGGATCGATCTCCCTGTGCACCCGACTTCCTGAAAGCCAGACCTCCCACACCTGCCCGCAATAGCAAAAGGCATGAGTGTCGTCCACGGACGATGCGGGCAGCTGGACAGATGGTGCCAGTGCCGTATCTCCTTAACTGGGAATTTACCCAGCAGGCTGTGCCAGTTGATACCCTGCAAATGGTGACTGAGCCCTTTTGGGGGAATGCTGGTCCACATGCCATGCTCAAGCCCCCAGCAAAGTCCCGGGGGAGGGCTGCAAACCTGAGAGAAGAGAGTCATGTCTCACTAGTCCCGAAGGTGCACTTTCTGCCAGAAACAGGCAAAGGATGAGAGATCATCAGACACAGGCTTTTTTTTCAGCGAGTCTTTACAATCCCCGACATAAAGAGCTAAAATTTTTAAATCAGACATTGGCATATGAGCTAAAACCGTTAAAAATGAAAAACAATTAAAACAATAAACGCCAGGTCTTAGTAACTAAAAACAGCGGCCCCCCCAAAGTTAGCTGCCCCAGACACATTGCCCCGATATGGCTCAGAGTTTGGTGACAGTGGTCCACCATCATAATTCTGAGATGAGGACATCAACAGTGGTGAAGTGAAGGTTTCATAATCCAGGTGTCCTTCCTTTTCTCTGGAGAGAGGGGTCATTCTCAGCTTTCGTCCGACAGGTAGTTAGTCAACGAAACCATCCCCCCCCCCCGAAGCTTGTCAAGCTTGAGCTTGCTGTACCTCGGTGTAGCCTTTAAAAAGACTGTAAAGGGTCCTCTTCTATGAGGTCTTTAAAATTCTTGAACCAAAACTAATAAAAGGTGCTAGAAATAAAACTGGTTTCCACCATGACAGCAGTGGTCATGCCACCAAAATCAAAGCCGGCTTGGGAGAAGAGGGTTGTCCTGTGGCAGCGGCGTTCAAGTCACCTGCTGGGCAGGCATTAGGCTTCCCTCACTCCCAATGGCCTGAAACAGCACCACCTTGGGACAAAAAGACCTATGGCTGAGTAACGCAAATAACAAAGCAAAATACAGATAGTACATAATACACACGTATACACTCACTGGCCACTTTATTAAGAACAACATTCTAATGCTGCATTGGACCCTGCTTTGCCCGCTGAACAGCCTGAATTCTTTGTGGCATAGATTCAACAAGGTACCGGAAACTTTCTGCTCCATGTTAACATAATTCCATTACCAAAGGTGCTCTGCTGGATTCAGATCTGGTGATTAGACATTGAAGTTCACTGAATCCATTGTCATGTTTGAGGAACCTGTTTGAGAGGACTTGTGCTTGGTGACATGGTGCATTATCATGCTGGAAGAAGTCATTAGAAAATGGGTAAATTGTGGCTGTAAAAGGATACACATGGTCAGCAACAATACTCAGACTGGCTGTGGAATTCAAATGATGCTCGAGTAGCCAAGAAAAAATTCCCCACACCATTACACCTCCACCACCAACCTGAATCGTTCACACGAGGCAGGTTGGGTCCATGGCCTTACGCTGTTTATGCCAAATTCTGATGGTAGGGTTATGCCATCATGTCAACATGGACCAGACTCTCTAAAGAATGTTTCCAGCATGTTGTCAAATCAACGTCATGAAGAATTCAAGCTCTTCTGAGAGCAAAGCGGGGTCCTACCAGGTGTTAGAATGGTGCTTCTTATAAAGTGGCTGGCGAATGGATATTTCTCAGCACTTTTCTTTCATTCCTGAAAATCTTTTCCCCTGATTTTCATGAAACTAACAGATGAAGAACTACAGTGTGAAATGTGCTTTGTTGTATAATAATATGAAATCAAATCATGCATTTATTATTTATGGTAATATTCATTTAAGCATGCTTAAAGATCATATGGGATATTCATTAAAAAATTACTCCGAATGGCTGTAAGAGCATGTCAGGGATTTCTGTAATTTAACTCAGAATGACACAACTGGAAGAGACCATCGAGCGAAAAAATGAAAGTTGTGGATGTCAACTGCACTCTTTGTCTCACTGTCTCCCCCTAGTGGAAGAAGAGTGTTAAACGTGTGAAAGGACCACAATACCAGCGTCCGCACTGGGCTCGTTTTGAGAGGCTACGCAGACTTTTCCCACAGAATCCATTTATTATAAAACTGTTTTGTTTGTATACTGGCGTGATAATTTTCCTGTGTCCTAAAATTCCACTGTTTAAATCTATGCACTGTGTTCATAGAGAATAGCTTTGCTTTTAAAATGAAGTGAAAGGATCTCTATTTGTCCAGGTCTGACAATGACACTATTTCAGTTGTGACAAGGGGCTTGTTTTGTCATTTTGTCCGTCACTGAGCTCCCTTTCACTGACACACAGCCAGCGATACACACCCTGATGGCCGTTTGGAGTCACCAACCTTTCTATTTTAAGCTCCCTACGGTGATTTAAACGTTTCTATGGCCGGATCATTTTTTCAGTATTTGGTCTACATGCTAGTAGACAAACCCACAGTAATGTGGTTTAATAATTTTGGTTACCAAAGAAATACAAGTGCACACAGCTTTAGGAATAAAAGTGTTGTGCCTTCGGAAAAGAAACAACAATCGGATATTTTGGGGACGGAGAGGAATTTGACCTTAGCGCGTTCAGGCTGATAACACCGTTCTGTGTTCTTTAAAGGGAGTTGAGAGACCTTCAAAGGAAGGAGATTTCTGTAGCTGATGGAGGTCTGGGTGAACCCTGTAGGTGGGCTCTGCAGCAAACCATCAAATGGTGAAAGATGATGGATATCACATTCATCAACAAACATCACTGACATGAGCAGCATCTCAAATACCCAGTCTGTGTCTGTTTTCAGTTTCATGCCACACATTCATCAACTTCTGGCGGTGCAGGTCCAGAGTCTGTATATATTAATATATGCCGAAAGTTGGAATGTCGTTGTTTCAGTTTTACAAAACCGATTCATCGCGTAAACGGTGGGTTCTCCTGCTTTTCTACAGTATCCACTCGGAGGCAGAAGTGCCGATTCCACATGACACGCGAGCAGCGGCCACACAGGACCAAACCTTGATGTGTTCACACAAACAGCAAAGTAAAAAAGTTACCAGTGAATAGAACCAAACACTGCACACACCTAACAACATTATCAACAACTTGTTTGTTTGTGACCTCTGATGTGCAGCATATTGTCATATATGTGGAGTAAACTGGTTAAAACTGGTCACACTGGTTGTCCCTTAATTTGCTTTTAAACTTCGGTTTTTTTTTTCAGTGATGGGACAAATCAAAATGAAAAGGCATGTGGCTATTGCAGGAGTGCTGTGGTTACCTGTGGTTAGCCAAGCATTTGCCACAATAGGCCGCTTGCCTCATACAACGAAGATGTTCCTAAAGCAGAAACGCGGTATTGCTTTCCCAGATGCTATAACTGCAGGCTGCTGTCTTACTAAAGTACAGCTTTCCAGGTGTTCAGGTTCCAGGGCTTTCTTCTTGCTGCTGGGAAATGACAGGCTTTGGGCCGTTACTGTCACAGTATTTCAAGCTTAAATGCTGATGAATGGAGGATCAAAAGCACATTTGTCATTTCTGCTCTGTCCCTTTGGCTGATCTTCTTGTCATCCACTGTGACCTGCATTCACTGGCCAATTTATCCACACATTTTTGTTTTGTGTGTGTGTGTGTGTGTGTGTGTGTGTGTGTGTGTGTGTGTGTGTGTGTGTGTGTGGATTGCTTTGCATAATTCAGGTACATCCATGTCACAATAGAGGGCTCTGCCATAAGATACCCCTGTGAAAGTGATCTTCTCTCTGCACTACACTTGTTTGCAGATCGTGCTCTGCAGGTTCAGGAGAACAAGCTTATCTACTCCAGCTCTGCGATGGTCTGGTGGTTAGAGCTGCTGCCAAAATCCCGTGTCCTGCTTTATTAGTCTTCATCATGATACTTACCCCTTATAAATAGGTAAATCACTTGGTCTATTAACCTAATACTGCATGTCATCCTGGGCAAAAGTGCAAGATAAAAAGTTATACATTTTGCTCATTGCTTTAATACCACAGAGAAAACAGGAAACAGCCAAAGTGTCCAAAGTAACCGTCCTTTTTTGTGTTAACAGAATTATTTGTTAGATCTTTGTGCAGTGCAGTTTGGAGCAGCGTATAATTCCCAAAAATACGGCCACTTTGACTCATTTGCAAAGGCTTTACATTGTTGGTGTTGACATGATAACCGTAGAAGTTATGGTGGTTTTCTGTGTGTTCTGGTGGTGAGTGATTGTTTTTACAGGGATCAGAGGCCTGAGTGCATCTTCCTCAGAAGGAAGAAGGAAGAAGGAGGTCATACTGGCGTGGTGAAAGCACATGGACAATGCTGCACATTGTGACTTCTCCCAAATAATGGCGAAAACAGTGGCAGCAGTGGGTGTGGAACTGAGGTAAAGTGGGTTTTGTACAGTCTGGGGCGTTGGCAGTGTTATGATAGCAGCAGATTCAGCAAATTGCTTTTGAAAAGCAATTGTTCTGCTACCGGTTTGGTTTTTGAAATACCTCTATTCCTTCCAGACTGTACGTGGTTCTTTCAGTTGGACAGTCATTATGCAGATGTTAGAAGATCGGAGCAGAAATGGCTCTGCAAAACACGAGTGTCAAAACACTACTTGAATGCCAGAGGGATTCGGCAGCTGTGAGGGACAGGGGGAATTCATTCGACCTCATTGGGGCCAAAACCAAGAACCACACAGCTTATGATTTTAGACCAAGAGCTGGGAAAGTCTGAAATTGTGTTTCAAAGTTGCAGGTTGACACCTTTGCAGGAGCACTTCTGTCTTTCTGGGGAACATATCTAACATTTAGTTTGAATATATACTGGGCATTTGCTGGTGGAAAAGTACCCTTTTTCTTTAAAAATGGTGCATTATTCCTACTCTTTGGTAGGAATGTACCCCCACAAAGCATTGAATTAATGCCAGCAGCCCACCTGGGGTTCGGCTTCTACTTGGCCTCTCGGATGAAAACAAATGATGGGAACTGAGGAGGCCTGAAAAAAACCGGATCGATTGCCATGAGTCTTCCTGGACAAATGACAGGGCCACTCGTGGTGTCTCCTTGGCAATAGTGACCGCAACTCCATCTTCTGGGTGTGAAAGAATCACCTTCAGAAGCTTTTGTGACTTTTGATTCTTATTCATCTTTCGCTTTTTTATGGACAAGCTGAAGATTTCGAATAGTAGAAGTTTCAATATTTAGGTATTAAGAGCCATTACAACAAATTTCAGATACAGAGCTTTTGGATGCCAAAGGATTGCTGTAAGATGTTGCAAAATGGAGGATATGCATCTGCACTGGACAAACAGCTTGTTGATCTTTGCAAACTTCACTTAAGGAGACCCATGAACTCGTCCTGTCCACAGGCCCTCTCACTAATAGTTACACTGGACTTTTTATTCAGTTTACTTACAGGATGTTAAATAAGGCAACAAGGTTTCATTTACTGGACCCAGCAGAGCTGAAGACAATGTATTATTTGAAATGGAGATGTCTTTAGTCTTATTTTCTTCTCTGGTTTGCCTGGGTTCAGTGAACTGAACTGGCATTATTTTCTGATTGTTTCGGAAACTTTCAGAGCTGGAATGCAGCAGTATGGAGTGTAACTGGTCACTTCAGAGGTCAGCAAAAAGCCACCTCAAAGCCCTGAAAAGCATGAATAGAACTCATGGTCATTTTATGATTTCTCGTTCTCATTTCTGCCTTGTGCGAACGTGTGTGGCCTAATATTTGCTGCATGTTAAAAAGCACATAGCGTTCAATATCTGCACAAATCCTGATGCTACCTATTTTTTAAAATGATTTTTTTTTAAGATTATAATTTTTTCTAGCATCCATAGACTGGTATATGTCGAGTTTCCATTATAGAAGATCATTTCATTGACCTGTTATGAAAAGTATTCAGTACAAAAATATCTTTTTCAACAGAGTTGGAGTTTGGGGCCCAGTTTCAACATGATATGTGTACTGCTGACTTGACACATCATCGTAGCTCTGCAAGTTGGCCTCCAGCAGAGGCCTCTTTACTCCACACATGAGGGTTTTTTTAAATAACTTTTTGCCTCATTCAAGATATTTTGAAAGAGCGTGAATGTCTTTCTTCACTTTTTTTGCATTTTGCCCAAACCCCTTTTTCCTCTTTCAGGACATTGAGTTTCAGTTGCATGGTTCTGGGAGAGGAAGCTACGTCAGAGGAGTTCTCCTCCAGTTCTCTTTAAAAACCAACTTATTGCATAACAGCGGGCATTAAAGGCTGCTTTCCTGTGGATGGCACTGAAGCCGACGCGGGGGGGTTGGAATCGTTCAATGAGACAATAAATGCCAGTTGTACCCAGTTGACAACAGTACTTCCCCAGTTACAAGTTCCAGCATCGGTCTCCTCTCCACTGAAAAGACAGTTTCTTTCCAGCTTTTGTCTGCAGCCCCTCTAGTTGGGTGGGTGTACGGGCGAGCGGTTGTGTGGTCTGTTGATCCTTTTCAGGAGAAGAACAGAGGATCTGTTCTCTTCTCGGCCCAGACGAGGCCCCCAGGAACATTATTCTGTTTTTCTCATTCAGCAGCTCTTGTGGCGAGCATTTCCCTGGTGGTGCCAGGGGGCCCTTTCAGCCTTCAGGTTCCTGCATCAGCGGCTCAAACTGACTAACATAACGGTGTAATTGTCAACAAAGTCGGCCCATAGAGCAAAAAAAAAAAAGAAGAAGGTTGAGGGATGGTAATTGAGGGCTTTATTGATCGGGGATAGAAGTAGTCAGCCTGTCTGTGGGAGAGCGCTTGGTCCCCTTAGTAGCTCCATGTAGGGAAATTATTCATTACGGCATTTTGGTGGCTAGTGCTGACCACTGCACTTTTTACACGTCTGTGAAAGTCACCGGGAGAATACTTGATCGAAGTTGGGATGAATAAGTTTGCAGAGTGTGAAGGTTAGTGGGTGTTTACATTATATACCTTCTGTATGCACAAAAAGTCAGGGGTGGCCAAGGTTGGGAGGGGGATGTGAGTAGGGGGAAACAAGGCCTGGTTCTGGCCTCAAAGGTTGTGAGTTCAAATCCCACCTCCTGCTGTGATACAGTTAAACCCAGTACTCTGGAATTGATGCAACAGAAACTACCCACCCTGTATGAACAGGTAAAAATGACATGCAACACTATAAGCTGCTTTGGGGGGAAAAAAACTCCCCATAGTTGTGAGTTTCCTCCAGAATTTGCTCTTACAAGCTCCTAGATTACCTTGATGACATTTTCATCTAAATGTATGTAGATCCCAGTCTGACACTTTAACTCCAGCCCTCATGGGGCCCTGAACTGATGCGCTTAACCACTATGCTGACCCTCATCGTAAGAACACAACACACAAAACAGCAGCAACTGTGTTGTGACCAAACAAAGGAGAAGTTTCGTCTGAAAAAGTCACCTTTCTGCAGTCTGTTTCTACCTACCCACACCTAGTCCCGGCCCCCCAGAGTGGTATACTGGGACTCACCAGTGTCCAGACGGCCAACCAGAGTCCACACATTGACTCGAGTTCTTCTGTGTAATGTCGACAGGTGCTTGAGGTGCTCGGAGACTCCAAGGAGGCCCAACCCTGACCAATGGGCAGGTTTTGCAGCCGTGGTGTAATATCTGTGTAGTGATTTTTGCACTATGTTCTAAGAACATGTGTTGCCATTTAACTACTCATCTCATGCCTGGTGACACAGCAGATCTTTCTAGCACAAGTGCAATAAGGACCGAGACCCTGGTGTTCTGCAAGACTACATTCATATCATAGTGCATTTGCCACTTACTTCAGAGCTTCCACGGTCTTGGTTTGAGGTAATGGGCAAAAAATAACAATATTTACACATTTTAGTCACTCTCCCCCCACCACACCCAACAACCACTGGCGAAAAGGATCAAAATAAACATGACATGTTTCTTCTTCTGTGGTGACCTGCAGGTACCACACATGGCCACCTTGATCCAACACTTGAACCCAGCTGAAACACACAAGGAAGGAACCTTTTAGCTGTCAGCTCCCAGCGCGTCCAGCCCAGCAGTTTTTGCTTTGTTTGCATTATATATGCAAACCTGTCGCTCTTTATTAAAATTCTCCGCACAACACATGGTACATCAGATTCTTTTAAAGAGCGCCTGTGAAGTGGTGTCACTTTCCTTTCGCCTTTTTCTTTATCTGTCAGCCCGGCCCTGTCTCTGAGAGGGTTTCTGTGCGGGGTGTTCACTCTCACCCCTATTACGACACAAAAACGGACCCCTTTCCCTGCTTGGACCCCCTCCTTCTCTGCTGGATGGCTCTCTAGTGGCGCTTTGATCTCAACCCATTTTCTCTCAGCAGCTCTGGGCCTCAGAAACGCCTCATTGTTTCAAAAATAAACAACTTCATACATTTAGCTACAGTATATGCAGTTCCATGAATGCTCTATGATAATACAGTAGAGCTCAAGGTCAAGGTTTCTTTTTGCTTCCTTCTAAGCTCTCTGAGATCAAGCTTCAGCGACACCCAGAACCTAGAATTTAGAAGAATATCGGGCAAAAATTAGATGCCCTTACATCCATTCCCGGTGGTTTACGGCAGTAATGGTTTTAGAGGAAATTCTAATAAGGATCTGTTAATGGAAGCCATTTAAATAACGGACGCTTTTCAAATTTATTTTGCAAACTCATCCTTCTACAACTTAATCAGTTTTTTAAAAAGAGTAGTGGCAGCCTTTTCCCTAAATTTCTTTTTAACCTTTGTAAAGTTTAAACCTGGCACTAAATTCCTGGCTATTTGAACTACTGACGGTGGCCCAGTGTCAGTTACCCCCAGGGCATCCCGGTGTGTTTAAATTATTTTTAATGTTTAAAATTCATTGTTGACTGATATAGTGTACCGTGCGTTGGAGCGAAACAGGGAACTGACACCAGCTCCAGCAGCAGCCTTTGTTCACGCTAGGCGAGGGGATAAGGTAGCCCACCTTTCTACTTGGCAGAACAGTGCAAACGTCCCTAACGGTGCACACAGTCCCGTCTACAGTTGAACACTAACAAGTCTTTATAGGTAATATCAACACCTGCACCAGGGGTGGCTTTACGTAGCGTGTGGCGCAACGTGGTCGCCCGCTAAGAAAACGGCCAAGTCCCCGTGGTTAGAGGTCCCTAGCTGTCCCATGTCCACTGCCATACCCGGTCACGCCTCTGGTGGGATGAGGCCTCGGAATAGACGACCACGGTGGCACCCACTTCGTTCAACCTCAGTCCCAGTATAGACTCTTGATGCATGCGCGCTGCTTCCCAAACCAACTACCTTGGGGCGGTTCCGTCGGTGCACGTGTGGATTCCAGGACCGTCGTCTCAACGGCCCTCTCCCTGGGTCCCACCGTCGGGGCCTGTAGTCCGTGGCATTTCTTTAGCTCCCGCTCTGCCCGGCTGGTCGACACCGCGCCGCGTCCCTCATTTTGCCGCTTCTGTCCTGCTGATCTCTTCGCCGCTCCTCATCAGTTGCTAGCAGATGCGCCACCTCACGCTGTGCTTCCACCCCACTCTGACACCAATGTCGCAAGAGCCTTTTGAAGGAAAGTTAACAGTGACACAATCGAGGGTACAGAGTAAGGGGCAGTAAGAAGGGCATGTGGAAGGGTTGCTCTTTTAGACCCCGTCCTGAGCCCAATTAGCCATCCGAGCCTGCATTTCTACTTGCTGGAACAGCAAAACCCCCCTTAACAGATCATACAGCCTCATTTGTAGTTGAACTCTAAGCAACTATTTATATGTAATACCAGCACCTGCCACTAGGGGAGCAGGGTTAGGTAGGGTTCAACGCAGGTTTCATTATAGGACTAATACCCCACCTTAGTATTAGTGAACAATTCCATTCAGCAGTTTGTTTTTTGAGAATAGTGTTAATATGCACTGATGTGCCAATACCCGACAACTTGTCATACCTCAGACTGAAATCCGTATTTTTTTCTCATTTTGATGTAGTGCTCACTTCATGACTGCAAACCATATTCTTCTTCTGCTCCTTAGAAAGCAAGGCGTTTTGATGGCTTTACTTCTAGGTGGCCAAGCTCCTGCTGCTGGATGAAAGCAGGGCTGGAAGTAGGGCTACTTTGTGAAGTTTTTCTCAGATTGTGTGCGACAAGAGGTTCCAGCTGGAGTGACCTGTTATTCCGTCTGAGGTGACCTTGCCAGCAACAGCGCAAAAATAAAATTGTGAAATGGCAGCCGAGCACTCCTGATGTTGAATTGTGCGCTGTTTGATTGTGTGGTACAGTTTTTCCTTTACCGCATTCTGCTGAGAACTGCTCTCTTATGGTCACGTGAAGTCCACGGTTAGCAGGCATTCAGTTAAAGCTTCAGATGAATTTATTTAGCATACATATCTAATAAGACTTTGAAAAAAGTGAGAGAAAAACAAGGGCAGGGGGTAACATGTGGCAGACACCGGTTAATCCGGAGATTAACTCACAAAGTCTGACAAATTAAGTGGTCTCTTGAAGCACATGAATCACTTATCCCCAGTAATGTACTTGTGACATGTGCAGTTCAGTTTTACAGCACTAAACACACCATGTCCAGTGGCTATTCAGATGACAATGCTTAATAAAAGCTACCCGCATTTAATTAAATACATGTTTTTGGTGTCCCTGACTGCTGAATTTGTAGTGGTAGATGTTTTGGGTACACAGCTGGTACCTGCTGAAGTGCTGACCACAACAAGGGCAAAGTTTATCATCTATGGATTACGGTACCAGGTACGGTACCTATAGCTGGGACTGTGTTGACATGGGAGAAATTGAGAGTATAAACATAAAACTTACTACAATTTGAATAAATAGGGATATTTTACCAACTCTGCGTTTCGGGCCAAAAAAGCCACGTGCCGACTTTTTTGTCGTTCTGTTGCTGAAACAGTCTTTAGATTGTTCTGTTTCACAGGTTTTATAGTGCCTGTATTCAGTCACCTAAATGGAAAATAAACCGGAAAAAGTAGCTAGCGCGTGAAATGTGCTGATTATGATTTTTAAAAAAAAGTAATGTTTCTTAATCCTCACCACATGAGCCCAGTTATACTGTGGGGACCATGTGGCATAGCGGTTACAGCTGCCGGATTTGAACCGGTCCTCTGATGGTAGTGCCCTTGATCAAGGTACTTACCCAGAAGTAGCAATAATAACACATACATTTCACCAGTGTTTTTATACTGTATGAATATATAAAAACACTGTACGTAAACAAGTGTCCAGCTGTATAAACAGGTCAAACAAAATAAATCACCAGCTCAGTATGTAAACCTATCATTGAAATTTTCCTTGAATAAAGCAATCAGACATACAGCAGTAATTAAACTGATTTAGTTTAATGCTGAGGCTACAGCGTCATCCATCCATATACATAAAGTAGTGAAAAAGACCATTTTTAGAATAAAAATCACAGACAAGTGCAAAAGTATCCAAATAAAACGTGGGAGAAAGTTTTACTGACCCCTGAGTACCGATTGAGTGAGAAAAAGACTATTTTTATATTATACATTAAATAATGGCACTGTTGGTTAGTACAGTACTGCTAACATCAACAACAAAAACAGCTATAATCCCGTGTAGTGACGTGTCGACTGAGCCGTGGGCGGGTCCTAACCAGGGCACGTCACCGTGCTCATGTTTATTTATGACGGGGGCAGTGCTGGCCGAGAACTGGCTGCTTCTGGTTCCAAAGACACATAAATACAAAGAGAAGTCGGAGAAGCTCGAGAGCCACCAGGAGGGAACACAAAGACAACGCTGAGTCAACACAGAAAGTGACACGCTCACATACACGGAACACGCAGAAATCTCACGGCGAACACACGCGGGGGTTACACCAGTGTCGGACGGTCACTGTATGCTCAAGACCAACGGAGCCAGGTACGTGTACACTATTTTTTTTTTGCTCTTTTCCTTGCGTCGTAAATATCCTTGCCAGCTATAAAAAAACCCCACTGGATCGTCGCACCTTGTATAATCTTGGACGATAAAAGGAGTTTTTGTGCTGAAAGTGCTTCATTCGCTATTAGAAATTGCTTTGAGCTGGCGGATAAAACGCTGCCGGAATTAATCTGTGGCGAAATGTGATATTTTAGTGAACGCAGCGCACATGGCGTGTCGCACCGCACGACGAGGGTCGTGTGTGTTTTTGTGTGGGGATGCGTGACGCGCCACCGCACTAACTGTCATCACCATCATGCCCTCGAGTCGCTGTCGGCGTTGCCACGGCGGCTCGCGCCTCGCTTGAACGTGGCACTCGAGGGTGCAGTCGCGCGCGCGCGCGAGCACGCGCGCCCTGCTCCGTGTGTGTGTTTTTTTTTTTTTCCTTTTAAACGCGAACTCGTCCGCGCAACCCCCCGGTGCGCTCCCGCCCCCCCGTATCAGTCTTTGTCCTGCTCTCATTCCTATTCCTGTTCCGTGTTCGCGCTCGCGTCCCGACCTCAGTCCGTGTCACGATCCCTGCCCCTGTGTCTGTCCCAGTCTCAGCACCAGTTCCAGTCTCGGCACTTGTTCTAATCCCAGTTCCTGTCCCACCTGACTGCACTGGCCGCAGTCCCAGTGCTACTCTTCATACCTGTGCCAGTATCTGTGTCAAGCCCGAGGATTTGAGGATCTCACACCCTTGTCGTGCTGCCATTGTGTGAAACCTGGAGCGTCACCTCAGTTGTGGACCACCGGGCAATGCTGTTGATCTTCTCCAGTACAGTTTTCAGCATTAAGTGTGTACTGTTCTGTACACCACAACTGTGCCTTTTAATAAGCCGTTGCTGCTTTGAACTATTTTAGGATCCGAGAATAATATAAATTTTGTGTGTTGATCACATCTCTGGTCCTCGTCTATTTATCCAGATGTTGTGAGTGAAATAATATTTTTCACTGAAAATGACACAATGGCATTTTGCTACGATTCTCCTGCTCCACTTGTTTGTCTTTTCTCTGTATATTCACGTGCCACACAGCTATAGTTCTGAGGTTTGATGGGACCAAGAAAAAAGCCTTCTGACAAGTGTTGGAACTTGCTTTTTGAGGCCTGCAAACCTTTGGCAACAGTCCCTCTGTAATAACTATGGATCAAAGTCTCAGCTGGAAGAGACACGCAGTCATCTCTAACTGTACAGATATTCCACGTCACCTGTCTCACCAGCAAAACAGTCACAACGCTGCTCGGATTTCCTCATCCTATCTCTGGTTTGACCTTCCTGCTCAAAGATTTACATCCTGATACCTTTAGAAGACCTGGGCTCTGCTGTACTTGAATGCTGATATGGCTACAAGAACACCAGGCCACAAGTATCTTAGACCCGCCCGCCAAACATTTTCACTCGTCTGTAGCGTTTTGCTTTAAACAGCTCGGAAAGCTCTGTGGCGTGACCTTCTGCTCTTCTCTCATTGCGTGGCGAACCAAGCTTTTCAACTGGCTGGAACCGACAGCCTCCAGCCTTCAAGCACACTATCTCCAGCTAACAACTTGCTCTTTAATTTGCTTGGTTGTGGAACGAAACTTAATTGTGGGGAAAATGTAAGTCAGCATCTGAACTTTGACATGACTTGCAACCCCAGCCATCGTAGTTTGTTCACTTTGTTTTCAGGTCTCAGGCTCCTGTATGCGTCCATCAGCCTGGCTTTACTAGTAGCTGCACAGATATAGGTGGCTGATAAATATGGGAGCCACAGCAAAGCCTAGCATGCGTTGTTTCTTGTCCGTACTTAAGTTTTAAAAGCCTTCATTGAGGTAAATACCTCAATTTAAATCGTGTCGAATTCACAAACTTGTAGGTGAGTCCAGCAAAAGTGTACATTTATTTCACTGAATACTTATTTCACTCATCTGTTTGACCTCTAAACAGGAACTCATTCTTATCATTAAAGTTCAATACTAATGTATTACGTTTCCCAAGTTGTCAGATGAAGGATAAATATTTTATTAGTAGTTTTTTTGTAATAACCCACATTAATGGAAAATAAAGCCAGCAAATGGATTTACAGAAAATGTCTCAACAAAAGCGATTTAGCTCAGCTGAACACAGTCCAACATAACAACAATGCAAAAAAGGTGATCACGTAGAATCTCATAAAAGTGGAGATTTTGTTTGTTCTTTTTCCAACACTTCAGCGTAATTATGCTTCCAAAACAGTGTCAGTGTTGGAGTGGAAAATACAGGGCAGTCCCTCAGTATCTGAACTCTGTATTTTCAAATTTTTGCTATAGTGACTCTTGTAAAAATACCTATATATCAGTATCCAGCTGGAAACTTTTGCCAGAACAAATTTTTATCCAAAGCTTATCCATAATTTAAAAAAGATCAAAACTCATATAAAAAATTCAAATTTTAATAAATCAACAAATGAGTACCGTACAGTGTACTTTAACTGAGTAATACTGGACGTGTTGTAATAAATTGATAACAATACACAATGTTTATCCGATGTCAGACACAAACGCACAGGCTGCTTTCAGCTGTTTCTGCCTGTTTTGCTCTGTCTGAACATCTTTGTGCCACATCACTATATTTATTGTGCAATTCCTCCCTTTTCTAAGTAAACATTTATTTAAATGCTGTTTGTGTCCCTTTATTCAACATCTCATAACGCTGAACTCTATTGTAAACCCCGCCCTGTCATCTCCCGTGCACAATACAGTGACACTGGCGGGGGGGGGGCACTAACGTGCAAAATGTCCTGTACTGTACATACTGTACCACACGTGATAAACATGGAAATTAATGACAACATTAAATTTTTTTTTTTTATTTGGGTAACTGGTGTTTAGAGTGTTTATCATGCTGAACTCGTGGGTTAATATTTATATAGGTTTTTTTCAATGGGCTGGAAGAGCATTATTTATTACCTCCCCTACCCCCCTGTTTAAAAAAAAAAAGGTGAAATGGGCACCTGGTATCCAAAAAAACTGGGTATCCGGTGCATTTTCAGGGATGAATTAGATTCGGATACTGAGCGATAACTCTACTGGGGGATGACGGATGTGGCTATGGTTGACCTGTGCTAACACAGGTAGCTGGCTAGCACAGGATGAGAGTTTTAATACACTTTGTGTTAGTGCAAGCTTGATATAACCGTACATCAACCTTATTAACGCAAGCCTGGTTTTGATAGCACAGTGTTACTATGTCTATGTGGGATTGGCCTTAATAGGAAATTGCCATGTTAACATAGAATGAGTTCTATGATGATCATGGGATAGGCGCGATTAGCATTTTAGAACAAGACATAGAATGAAAGACTGAACTGGCAACCCGACCCAATATTTTTGCCAAGAAAACCCCATGGACTCATTCTGGGAAAGATTGAGGGCAAAGTGAGAAAGGGATGGCAGAGGCTGAGATGTGGATAGAGGACATTCTTGAAATAATGGAATTGAATTTGATAGAACTCAAAGAGAAGATAGATGGCAGGCGAACTTGAAGTGCTAAAATCCATGAAGCCACGAAGGGACGGATATGATGTTGAACGAATGAACGATGTTGGAAGGAAAGCCAAGAGGACAGCTGACACTACAGTTTGTAGGTCAAGTGTAGCCTTCTGTTTTTAATCTAACCCAACATTTGTGCCACCCACCCCTAATCTACCTCAAGCAAAAGAGCGCTGACATGTATCGAGTGCATTTGTCAGAGGCGTATATGATATCAACAGGGCAGAGTGGCTGCGGGAGGGGTGAGGCACTCATCCTTTGATGGAAATCATCCTCTTCCTCAAATTCCTGACCTCAAAACCCGATTCAGCCACTGTTGGTGGCTTTCGCTGCCAACAGACGAACTCCTCCTCTTCTGTGGTTTCCATTGTGCAGTGTTCAATATTTAAGATACGTCGGCCCCATTATTTGTTTTACTCTTAGCACTTGCATATATACATCAACGATAACAGAAAAACAAAGAAGTTATCAGCTGGTCTTGTGGTTTCTAGGAAAGATGTCCTCTGTGTTTCATGCTTTCCGAAACACTGTATATTTGGGAAGAGCAAGTCACGGCATGGGGTGATAACTGTGCAAAATTAAGCGAAGGCGATTTTGTTTGTATTATTATTGTCATTTCCATTTTTTATTTAGGTGGTGGGGGCTTAGTTGCTTTGTTTGTTTTTCCCCATCACGGTTGGCAGGATCTTCCTTTCAGGATGATGTTTCAAACAAATGACGGCACAAAAATATCAGTTCTTCAAATCCTTTGACTCATATTGAAAACTTTATACAATTTATAAATGTACACAACCTTATATGTTTATATAATATTACAGGTAAACACTGTTTTATGCAGTTAATTCATTCCTGAAAATGCTGCTCATATCAAAATGTGTGTAACTGGGTGCTGTTTTACAATAATGCTGTGTTCCCAGGCCATCCAGGAATCCCAAACCACATTTCCCAAATATCACTAAAACATTGGAAAACACCTTATTGCAGGGCATAGCATTATGCCCAGCAGCACACACACACACACACACACACACACACACACACACACACACACACACACGGGACAATACCCTTCTGTTCACAGTAAGGAGCTACCTGTTCAGAGACATGAACTTTTCTAGCTTTATTACCTTTTTTCTTTTTTTCACACATTTTCTGGCTCCATTTTGCTGGCTTATACTTTATTTGTGAGATTAAAATGAAGACACTGCAAAAAAGTGTAGAAACAAAGCAAACATGAGATATGGAGCTATGAGCAAAGTACATCCCTCACAGCTTGCCATTATGCTGCACGGCAGCAGTATGGTACAGGAACAAGTTACTCCTGTGACAGATGAACTTTGACTCCCTTGATTTCTTGCACACGAATTTCTGCCGCTGCATTATGGGTCTGTTGTAGGGCCTCTGTAGTGCAAACTGAGAGTTGGTATTAAAAGTTTAACTGCAAAATCATATATACAATGGCTGCGTATACCAGGGTTTAACGGTGTTGTTAGACGTCTCTGGTGTGTCCCAGAAATACCAGACGATTTTACTACCTAGCACTAGATCGGACCAGAACGTTCAAGGATGCAAATGGTTTGTTTACTGGAATTACGTGGACAGTGACGGGTAATCGGGACACATCAAGTGAAGATTTGAATTTTGAAATGTGGTGATGCTTGGAGAAGCTAGAGCAAGAAAAAGAGGACGAGCAGCAACCAGACAGACAAATTCAAGCAAAATGACAATGGACTCAAGCGTTTCACACGAAAGACATGGGTGGAGGACAGAACTGGATGCTTTCTTCATTTTATATTGTCTCAATAGCAACAACAATGAGTAAACACTAGAACCTGCACATGTCAAAACCACACCAGGCTGTTGTAGTAGGAGATGGACTTGGCCAAATGATGTTTCCAGGGTCATCTGCTAAGCGGTGAGGTGCAGCTCATGTCCTCCTTCTGGAAATATTGCTGGCCACGTGGAAGCTAGTGTGATTCGCCAGCACCAATAGAACCCCCGCATTCAATACCACTTTTGACAATTCACATCTCAGTATGTGTTGTGACCACAGACGTGGCCAAAGTAGCAGCAATGGGAATGGCCGGGAGGATGTTATGTTTCATCGTTCTCCATCTACAGCGCCATTTGAACATCTGCCCCAGCTGTTCTGCAGGTTCGAGCACTTGGGGGAACCAGTGGGGTGCGGTTTCCTTGCAGGGGGAATGGGTATGTTTGCAATCTGTTCACACCCCAGAAAGTTCAGCTGCCTTCCTCGATTTCATTTGTTATGCACAGATATAAAATCATACTTTTTGCCCCCTCAAAAGGGAATGCGATGACTTTATTGCTTAACATCGACCCGTAATTGAATTTGACATCGTTGGGTGTCTGTGGGTTTTGCTCTGGGGTTTGTTGAGTCCTTATATACACCCTGTACTCCAATTACAGACAGCATTTAGATCAAAGTCTACTGATCTCTTGTCTTTATTTCGTATCGCGATGGCACAGTTTGCTCAGCTGGACACTGCTGATGTGGAATCTTGTGTTTATCTTGCAGCAGATGGTTGTTTGGGCTTCATTGCTTTGCTCCATTTTGATCCAGTCAAATCAGTTCATCTGGATTGCTAAATCTGACTTTGGGAAGATGTTCCAAACCTATTACCGTTAACAAAACATGTGGTGTGGTCTAGCAAGTATAGCATATCCTCTGTAAGGTACATCAGCACTGTAGTCCACGATTTTGTATTACACCAGTAATGGGTCATTTTAGAGTGGTAATGTGTGTATCTTCTGCTTTGGTCCAAGAATAATTATGGATTTGAAAGTTCGCCCCATTAGAACATGCTCCTGACCCCTGTTAACAAGTGTGTGTCCTGAATGGTTCCCAGCACCACAGGCATGGTTGTGTATTGATGACAGTGTAACCCAACAAAGATACTGTTGTTGTGGTTTCAATGTGATCCCAAACCAATAACCACGATGATTTTGTTTCCGTCACCAAGACACTGAGGGTGTCAGGAACCAAGGGTTAGGGTGACCGTGGGTGCCGAAGACCTGTTTGTCAGAAGGAAACACTTCTGGAGTCAAATCCGGGCCACGGGGCTTAAGAGTTGAGTTCACTCAGTTGTCATTGCCATTCTGAAGCCTGTTTTGTTCCATCTAACCGATGCAGTGAGTACGGTAAACAAAGCCTGGCTTTGTGCTTGACTTTTCCTCTGGTTCTGGAATGCCTGCATGCCGTCTGTGCTGCTACAAAGACAGCAAAGGCTTCTGATGTGTGCAGGACTGAGTGCCGTTCACCGGGGGCAGTCTTGAGATACACCATTTGTGCCCTTAGCTGGTGGGCAGGGTACCACCCACACTGATCCGCTTTACACCAAGAGCACAAAGTAATTCGGGCAAGAATGTACAAAATGTGACAGGTTGCTCAAAAGGAGAATGCCTTTCTCTTTAATACCAGCCAGAGCTGCATTCAAACATTGCTCTGTGACACAGACCACATTTTGTGTGGCTGCAAAGTTAGCAAACATTCCTAAACTCCTCAGTATCTCCACCGTAATTAAATCTGAGGAAAATGCGCAAATATGCACATATTGACGTGGATGTTACGCAGGGGTACTATTTTTTGAATTATTTTTTGTTTTATTGTTTGATTCATTATTATCTATTTGTCTATCTATCTATCTGTCTGTCATTCCCCAATCTGTCTTTTTTGTTTCTGTGTAGTATATTATGCACCATGGTCCAGGAAAACCTGCATTTCCCTTCTCCTTGAACATCTGTACAAGTGCAGAACAAGGTAAACCTTATAACCTCGAGCCTTGAACACATGTCTTTGGACTGTAAGAGGAAACCAGAGCAAATGGCAGAAACTGCACGCAAACACAGGGAGAACGTGTAAGCTCCACACGACTGGAACCACATCTGAACCCACAGTCTGGTGTTTACAGAGCAGAATGTTTGAGTGTGTACACACGCGATGTACACAGTCTGCATTTGTGCCAGATTCATATACACGGTACCGATGTGTTTTTCCCGCACGCTGGAACGCAACCGTTCTGTAGGCATCCACCTACTTTGGTTTTGGAGCCTGGCTGGAAGGAAACTGCACCTTTGATTTGTGTGTGTGTTTGTGTGTGTGGGGGGGGTGAGGGCGTCACCTCCAAGGAACTGAGTGGTGCGGGTTCCGGAGCTCAGACATCGTACTTCTGAATAAAGAGGTCACGCAGAGCACTTTTGTTTAGTCTGTTCTGTAACGTGTCCGGCCAGGGCACTTCCTTCTGACGTCTGCTTCTCATCAGAGCCGCTTTTCCCTTTGTGTTTCGCCCTTCCTGCTGTGCTCTCAATAAATCACAGGTGGAGGGACGAGGCAGTGGCACGGAAAGCTCGTGTGATTATGATCTGTCCTTCCTCTATAGCTCCCCCCAACAGTTTCCAAAATGGCCAGTTACAGGCCCTGCCTACTACGTGGTGTGTTTGGGGAAATGGATAAGTACAAGGGGGAACGGTGAGATGCGCTGTAGATGTATCCCCCACATGTTCTTCCCCGATCACCATTTCTTCCCTTGAGCAAACAGCACCCTGCATAGGCCTTATTAGCAGAGGGAAAAACGGCGATGTTTACCAGCAGGAAAACACAGCATTGTGTGTTATTTGTTGATACTTGGCTTTTTCCTGGTTGAAGACATACTAGTTAGGTTCCCTCTGCTGGTGTGTGGTACATCAAGATGCCTCGGGCTGAAGAGCGCCTTCAGCATCAAAAAGACGTATGGTCGGGTGCCTGGGCTCCTGAAGATGTGAACATTTTCAAGTGTATTTATGTATTTTCTTCTAAAGATGCAGTTTCTTGACTACGGACGTTCAAAAAACGTTGTAATGGCCCCACGTTTACACACTAAGCTGACAGATGGCACTACAGAGTAACCTAATGGAATAACGGAATCACACCACCTCAATTCATCTCAGTTCCAGAAAGTTTACAGCTCGTGTCTGGTGCTCCTGAGTCGGTAATCAGAAGATACAGAATGTTGCACAGGTTTATGGCGCGAATTGTCCACGATCAGCTCTGGTTTGTGAAGATGACATTATTTTCAAATTGGTTTTAATCCTCAGTGTCGCTTAACCTATTAAAATTTTTAAAAACTTAGCATCGTAGCCATGAATTTTTTAGAACCTAACATCAATAAAAGGTGGGATGTTTCATGTTTTTAAGGTGGCAAAAGTGTCTTTGGAGCACACATCTGTACACTGTTCCCTCCTCTGAGGGTTTGGTATTAGGAACAGAATGAGTTACAAACAGACTGCTGGTCCCAGATGTGGTACTGTAATACGTAACATGAGTACTGTAAAGTACTCTCAGGAGACGCGCTGCTTTTCCCTCTTTGGTCGGAGTCATTAGTGTCATTAACTTACGTTTCTCTTCTGTTCCTTCTTCCCCCAGGTCCCCTAGAAGAAGAGCTTGGAAGGCATGCAAAGTTGTGAAATATCTTCAGAGAGCACCGATGACCCCCTTAGTAGCAGCCTACACAGTCAGCGGCAACCTCGAATAGTAGTAATCGGCGCAGGCTTGGCCGGCCTTGCGGCGACCAAAACCCTACTGGAGAACGGCTTAACTGATGTCACCGTCCTAGAGGCATCGGACCGGATTGGCGGGAGAGTGCAAAGTGTTCAGCACGGTAAGGTTACTGAAAAAAAACCGCGCAACCTCACATACACTACATGGCCAAAATTATTTGGACGCCCGTTCTGATTGATGGGTTTGGCTATTTCAACCACACCCGTTGCTAACGGGTGTTGTATAATGTTAAGCAGCCACGACATCTCCATAGTCGAACGTGTGCAGCAGAACTGGTTGTGTTAAAGATGCTCAGTGAGTTTCACCATGGCACAATGCAATCTTTCCAGTAAATCAGCTTGTTGAATTCCTGCCCCAGTGAGCTGTTAGTTTTGGGATTGTGAAGTGGAAGTGTCTATGAGCAACAAGAGCTGGTAGGCTACACAAGATCACAGGACGGGATCACCGAGCACCGAAGCGTGTAAAAATCGCCCGTCCTCAGCTGCGGCGCTCACTGCCGAGTTCCAAACTGCTACGGGAAGCAGCGTCAGCAAAAGACCTGTTCATCATGAGCTTCGTGAAATAGGTTTCTATGGCGGAGTAGCTGCACATGAGCTTAAGATCACAATGCCAAGCGTGAGCTGGAGTGGTGCAGAGCACGCCACCATTGGACTCCAGAACAGGGAAAACGCACTCTCTGGAGTGATGAATCGCACTTCACCATCTGCCAGTGGGTTGAATCTGGGTTTGGCAGATGCCAATGGAACGCTACCTGCCTGCATGCACAGTGTCAACTGCAAAGTTTAGTGGAGGAGTCATGGTTTGGGCCCCGTAAGTCCAGTGAAGGCAAACCCTAATGCACACAAGGACATTCTAGAGAATTGTGTGCTTCCAAATTTGTGGCAAGGCTTCGGGGAGGGCTGTGTTCTGTTTCACCGTGACAATGACCACAAAGCGAGGTCTGTAAAAAAAAGGTTTACAGAGTTTGGTGTGGAGGAACTTGACAGGCCTGCAAAGAGCCCAGATCTGAACTCTATCAAACACCTTTGGATAACTGGAAAACTAACTGCAAGCCTGGTCCCTTCCCCCTACATCAGTGCCTGAACTCTCTGATGCTCTTCTGTCTGAATGGGAACAAATCCCTGCAGCCGTGTTCCAAAATCGAGTGGAAAGACTTCCCAGAGGACCAGAGGCTGTCATAGCAGCAAAGGGTGGGGTGGGGGGGGGGGCAACTCCATATTAATGCCCAAGGTTTCAAAATTAAATGTTCAACCAACACATATGGATGTGGTACTCGGGTGTCCACATACTTTTGGCCATGCCTTGTTTTTTTTTACCATAAAGTACAGTAGATATCAACCAAATCTGATGCACCTAAATGAACTGTTCAGATTTCTCACTCCCACGTTTCAGTTCCATGCCAAAGACAACTGTTCTTAGCACGATGGGTTGAAATTTACGTGTTTGAAAAATTTGAAATCTTGCAGGCAAGGGCCGAATCAATAGAGGAATCTGGGCTCTCTTCCAGAACACGTTGGATAGAAGTGGTCTGTGTTGCACATTAGACGGCAGTCCTTTAATAGGAAGTGCTGTATATACACACCGGGCAGAAATGGTGGATTACTCATGTCACAAAGCACCTAGACTTGCCAGTAAATGGTTCCATTCAGCCTTTAAGATAATGTGTTTATATACTTTAGATACAGGTGTCTCCTAAATGAAACAGCTGTTCCTTTTGGGGCAGCGGAGTGCTAAGAGATGCCACCTAGCATTCAAATCTTCAAGTTTTGAATCCCACCTCCTGCTGTAGCAGCCTTGAGCAATTTACTTACCATAAATTGCTCCTGTAAAAATTGCTCGGCGACTTAAATCGTTGCGTGTAGATTAACGTCGTAAGTTGCTTTGGACAAAAGTGTCAGATACGTGGGATGAATAAGATAACTATGCTCCTGAAAAAGCACCCCAATGTACCTCCTCAAGGAAGAGCAACTTTGGACCTGGGAGCCACCTGGATCCATGGCGCCCACGGCAACCCTGTCTTCCACCTGGCAGAGGACAACGGCCTGCTGGAGCACACCACTGATGGGGAGCGCAGCGTGGGGCGCATTAGCCTCTACACCAAGAACGGTGTGGCCCACTACCTGACCAACAGCGGCCGGAGGATTCCCAAGCACCTGGTGGAGGAGTTTAGTGACCTGTACAATGAGGTGCACCGCCTGGATCTGCCTGGACCTGGGAGGGGCGCAGAGAGCACATCGGACAGCAGTATTTACAATCATTTTTACACACCGCAACAGTTTGCCATTTAGACCTTAAACTGTAATAAGCTCTTCCACACGCCAATTTGTTTTGTGTGGGCTTGATTCAGTCTATGGAGGTATTTTGTATGGGAGGTATAGGGACTGGACTAATCTGGCCCGCAGCCCACGGCCCCGGGGCTACAGGACCCCCCAAAATTGATCTAAATAAATAAATTTGTTTCTTTTATTATTTTTACTGTTACCACTTATCAGGTCCACAGATCGTGTTTGGACTAGAAAAAAGTGGATCGCCCCGTTCCGACGAATGAAGTCTGTGAACTTGTTTAGTTATATGTCCGTCGTGCTTATTTTTGTATGTTTGGTTTAAGGGCAGCGAATTGCGCCGTCACTCACGTAGCAGAGGCGGGATAAAGTTTCGACAACAGAGGGGCCGGTTGTAAAATTTGTGTTGGAGCAGCGGCAAAGTGATACTGCTTTGTTTTAAACGTGGTTATTAGGAGAAATGAGTAACTCGTTTTCCTTGCTTTCGTCTCCGATTGTTCACCGTTTACTCTCAAACAGACAGTTACAGTATGATAGTTATTGCTTGTAAGATGATCAGTTTGACACAAATATATCATATATACTTTCATGTTGGTGTGTTGACTCATGGGAGAAGGCGGACAGCAGCTAAAACCAGTAAAACCTACATGAATATTGATAGTGACAGTTTTATTTTAGTGGAACTGTTTCAGTTAGCTACTGTTCCCACTTTCAAAAGTATTACACATCTCTAAAATATCAGTTTTTCTTAGATTATGGCATTTTAGTACTTCTGTTGGCTTTTAGGGTTTGTCATTGCATAACCTCTGTGGTGTGGATCACTATTCACCTTTTGTACACTTTTTTGATCCTCTCATCACTCGCTGTTATTATATCGTGCTGCACGTGTCATTAATAATTTTTACGTTTGACACAGCCTACTCTTTCTGCCTAGGGACCAGTTCTTCTTATGTTACAGTCGCTATTCACGTTTTGCACACACATGTAAATATAGACACACTGTTGAGGATGGCGCTGGTTTCCGAGGTTGGAGCAGCTGTATGTTGTCGTGTTACGGTGTAGGTAGGGAGCAAACAATGACTCAGGCCCCCCACTTCTGACCTTGTGGACAGTGGACAATTAATAAAGGGCACAGCGGCAGTTTTCTTTCACAAATAAATCTGCAACCTTCACCTGCTTCACTGAGGATTATATCGATGCATGTCTGTCTACTCTGACCTCTTTTTTTCTCCCCACGTCTTGGCTGAAAATGAGAAATATTTTGCTGCTTCAGGACTACCTTGCGGCTATATAACTCTAACCTCGGCCTTGTGCTGTAAGGACATCTGTTCAAATCCTCCCTTCAGCTGTAGCGTCATTGATTCTCATAGTTACCCTGAGACAGTTAAAAATCCATTGTAAGAAACAGATTGTTTAAAGTAGGCTAACGTATTAAGTTAGTTAAATCAAATAGAGGATTAATGTACTCTGCATTTAGATGTTTGCTTGCATGGGGGTAACCCAGAGGGAGCTGTTAGCTGCTGCTCACTACGTCATACTGGTCGCTGTTCATTTTTGGGAAAGATGATATTTCGTGCCTGTTTACCAGAGCAAAACACTGGTGATGGGAGTTACGCAGGTACTGCACTTTGCGCTTTTTTTGAGGAGAGACGTTTTCCAGAACAGAAATGACATGGCGCGTTGTGTGGACACAAGTTCGCTTTCAGATGCTGCATTTGTTTCAGCAGAGAGGAAGTGGTGGTTGCTGTACCGTCAGGAGGATGAAGACTGCGTCAGGGAGCAGAGACGTCACCCCTAGTGTTGTGTCTCGCAGCGAATTTATCCTGGACAGACAAGTGACACATTTATGACCCCCACTGATCTCCATCACTGTAGGCCTGCTCTTGTTGCCACGTGAGACTCGCTGTGGTCTGAAAGGTAGTGCAGTGCCTTCATCCAACCCCCAGCTGATCTACCAGTCCCATCGCAGCCAGGGAGCGAAACGCGATCAAACAGCGGAAAGTGATATGGAAGGAAGACCAGCACGGAGTGTCCCCTGAGCTCTGCCAGCTGTAGATACTGATACTGCAAGGTCCTTCATGGCAGAAAGGGGGGGGGGGGGGA
>UFQX01000436.1:84758-172976 GCA_900497675.1 Arapaima gigas | reverse complement strand
AGGGGGGGGGGGGGGGGAACGGACACACACACGCAGAGGCGGTGGCTTTCATATCCCTGGAGGGGAACTTAAGTTGTTACTTTAATTTCTGTGCCAAACATCTGCTTGTAATGCACACGCAACTTCTTTTGAGGAACAGAGTAACCAATCGGCTTCGCTTCAATGTCTTCTCGTCTTCAATAAAACTTTAAATGATGCTTAAAGGATGTTGAATTTATACACTCGGCCCTCATATAAAGGGGCCCTGTCCAGCAGAAAAGTCTTACGGTGACATCTTTGACTTTACATGGTGATTTTCCATCTTGAGTCTCAGCCTGGATCTGTTTTGATGCTTTCCTTGGTTCTTTCTCCACCACTTGAACAATCCTTTTTTTCAACCGTGCGTCAATTTTCTTCTTGCAGCCCCATCTAGGGATGTTGGCTGCAGTCTGATGGGCCTTAAATTTCTTGATAAAACTGGCCAGTGACCACAGGAACAGCGAGCTCTTTCGAGATGGTCTTGTAGCCGTGCTCAGCCATTACATTCTCTCTAACCTTCTCAGACACCTCCATGCTTTTCCTTCTGTCTTCCAAGTTTAGAGTGATACACACAATGACACAAAACAGCAGAGTTGAGGACTTTCTTCCATTCAAACTGAACCATTTACTGTCCGAATGACTGATCATAAGACTGAAGACACCTGTGGTACTAACTGAAGGAGAGCAGTCTGCTTGAAATATCACCACAGTGCAATAATTTCTTATTGAAAGGATACTGATAATATGTCCAGGTCATTTTAGAATGTATTAAACAACAACCGGTTATTTTTTCCAGAATTCAGTTGTTTTTACAGCTTTTTTGTTCCAAATGCAGGTATGCAGGGGAAAAGATGCTTTAATTTCAACATTTTTCAATAAGTGGTGCATTATTTGAATAATAATTTCAGCTGTATATAAAAAACCAAGTTAAAGCATTAGAATTGGGGTCTGAAAACCGCTAACTGACTTACTTTCAGTGCTTCTGTGCGTTTCCTTTCACGAGTTAGAGTTGAAAAGATATAAATATCGCAAAATACTGCAACATCCCTCCCTGACTGTGCCGTCTGAGAGATTGCATGTGAAGGGCTCAAGAGATAGAACCCCCCCTCCCCACTGTCCTGCAACACACCAGTGAAACTGTGGATAAACATCTGCACCCCCAACAGATAACCCAGTAACGCCATACAATGGGCAGGAATGCGAGCAGCATTACATCATGGTAGACCCACAGCTCCCCTGCTGCCACTACAGTATGCCCTTATTGTCATGCATGCTTTTTGTTTTGCCATTTTCATTCATTTTAGGTAATATTTTTGTTTGGAAGCCAGTTACTTTTTTCAATTAGAAATAATGGTTTCAATCCCTTTACTAACTGATGATTAAAAAAACGAATTAACCCAGTTATGAGAAGGATATATTTTTGTACATACTTTAAAAATGTCACGTAAGAGTCATGGCAGCTCTATTTATAGCAACCATCTTTGGTACCTTTCTGGTCTTCAGAGGTGTTGACCCATGCATGGCTGTTGATACCCTGCAGGTCTATGATCTGACCCAAGAGTTCTTCCAGAATGGGAAGCCTGTTGGGGCAGAGAGCCAGAACAGCGTGGGCGTTTTTACCCGTGACTTGGTGCAGAAGAAGATTATGATGGACCCCGATGACTCAGAGGCCAGCAAGAGGCTCAAGCTGTCCATGCTGCAGCAGTACCTGAAGGTGAGCCCCACCTAGGGAAATCATTTATGTGGTTATTGACGGGCAAGATAGATGGGTTATGTGTCTAAACAACTTCTGTTGGCAACGGTAGGAGCAAAAGGTTTTCAAACTAGCAGATCACTTAATGCAAAGGATACACAAGGTCCTGAGTGTCAATCTTTGGTCTGTCCTGTTTTTGATCTTGGGCTGGAGTCGTTTTGTATGTCGTCACTGGGTCTTTTGTAGGTGTTCAAACGTCATATAACATGGTGGGTTAAAGCTGGTCCCTGCAGCAGGTGACATAATGGGTACAGCTGTCACCTTACAAAGGAACATTGTAGGTTCAAGTCCTTCTCCTTTTGTTATTACAAAAAAAAAAAAAAGAAAACCACCCAGCTGTGTAAATGTGTAGTTATTCAAGTAGCTCAGTCTATGAACTTTACACTGTAAGTTGGCATGGAGATAGATGATACTATTCTCATTCTCTGAAAGCCAAAGTCTGGAGAAAAGCAAATGTTGCTCCAGCAATTTCTGTCTCTTTTTACTTTACTGGATTTTCCTTTTTTTTTTTTGAACAATTTGTTACAGCCAGCTTGATCCGATCTGACAGCAGTTCTCTTTATTTGCCGTTAACCCCCAACGCTGTCATGTAATTGACTATCAATTGCGTGCTGTAGAAGGCTGGTAGCGCTGACTGTGCAAACACTCAAGAGCGTCTCCTTGTCACCAGGTGGAGAGCTGCGAGAGCAGCTCCCCGAGTATGGATGAGGTGTCCCTCAGTGAGTTCGGCGAGTGGACCGAGATCCCAGGTGCCCACTATGTCATCCCCGGCGGCTTCATCAAGATTGTTGAGCTACTGGCCCAGGACATCCCAGAGCACGTGGTGCGGTTCAACAAACCTGTCCGTCGGATCTACTGGAACCAGTCGGCTCAGCAACAGGAGGAGATCGCCGACGCCGAGGACCACAACGGAGACCGTCGGCCAGGGGCCAGCTACCCTGTCCGAGTGGAGTGCGAGGACTGCAAGTCCATTCCCGCTGACCACGTGATTGTCACGGCTTCGCTGGGCGTTCTGAAGAAGAGCCACGAGTGGCTGTTCTCACCCAGTCTGCCTGAGGACAAGGTGCTGTCCATTCAGAAGCTGGGTATTAGCACCACCGATAAGATCTTCCTGGAGTTTGCAGAGCCCTTCTGGACCCCCGAGTGCAACAGCATCCAGTTTGTGTGGGAGGATGAGGCGCAGCTGGAGAAGCCCGTGTACCCCGAGGATCTCTGGTACCGCAAGATCTGCAGCTTTGACGTGCTCTACCCGCCCGAGCGCTACGGCCACATGCTGAGCGGCTGGATCTGTGGCGAGGAGGCTCTGCTCATGGAGCGCTGTGACGATGAGACGGTCGCCGAGACCTGCACTAAGCTGCTGCGCAAATTCACAGGTCAGTTCAGCGTAAGATCTGAACAGCTGCAACTTAGTGACAGAGGAAAAAATGGTGCTGCAGCTTATAGGGCTGGCGTCTCACTGCGAGATAGAACGTGAGTTCGATTCGCACATTAAGTCTGCGCAGGAGTTGCATGTTCTCCCCACGTCCATAGGGGTTTCACTCAACAGTCCAAAGACACGTGTTTCGGGTGCAGTGGTGGCTCTGAATAGCCTGGAAGTGAGTTTGTTGCATTACTAGCTGTGTGACTGACTGTAGAGAACATTGTCTGTATTTAGCAGTCACCTGGGATGAAAACGTCAGCAAAAAACTATTTAAGTCTATTCAATTTATAAAGTACTTCTCACACAGTGACTCCGAGCTCTGAACAGCAGATTAAGACAACAGAACAAGTATAACAGGTGTGCATTGAGGCTATAAATGGAGGTTATGCAAGCATACAGGGTATAAGCACAATATGGCGGTCCTACCCGCAACTGAGGGGAGGAAAACAAAACTCGCAACAAGGCGGCAAGAGAGAAAATAAACCTTTGAGGGTCCAAGTGCCAGCAGCTACCCCCCTCCTGAGCTTCTACACACAGTGTCAGGTTAAGTAGGTTAACCTACTAAGGACAGCATTGTGTAGGAGAGTAAAAGCTGAATACAGTGATGGTGAGGTGCAGGCACACCGATCACATCATCATGGCAGGGGGTCCTCAGCTCCCGACAACACCGAGTGCTGATCTTGTCTGACCTCATCAGGGGAGAGGGGTCAACCATCGGTGCTTCTGGTGCTGGAAACTCAAACAGAACAAGAGGGGTTCACAATGTAGTGACATTAAGAGAGACCTACAGTGAAGAGAAGAAGCGTGTAAGATTCAGCATTACTTGTGTCAGATACACTAAGGGAAATGAGATTGTTCTTGATTTAAATGCTGACATAGAAGGGGTGTTTCTGAGACCATCTGGTAGACTATTCCAAAGCTGAGGTGCTCTGTAGCCAAAGGTATATCCTTCTACTGCAATCTTATTGATCACAGGTACTTTAAGATAGCAGCATTTTAACAACATTGTGGAGCTTATGCCATGAACTGCCTTATAAGTCAAGTAACATTTTATAATCTACTCTAAACTTAACAGGAGGTGTCTAATAAAACACACAATCCATGAGTCATTAAAAACTGTGGTTGGTGGTGATGCTGCAACTGGCAACCAAATACTTCAATTTTACCAGTGTCCAGATAGTAAAACAGTTCGCTCAGGATACAATATGTGATGGATCACTGGGCTTAAAGGAAACGTATGACTGATTATCGTTGGCACTTAAACGAAAGCTCACGTTGTCCTTCCATCCACCCAGTGTTAGCATACTGACGCGGCACAGGGCCCTAAAGGAAATCATACTGGACTTTGCACTTAAATGAAGGGAGACAGTCATCAGATTTCTGCACAAACTGTTGACGATTGGTTAGGGGGGGATGGAACCACCGTTAGACCAACTAGCAATTCAAGTCTACCGAGTAAAATGTTGTGGTCACCAGTATCAGATGCAGAACTCCAGTTTAGCAACATAAATGAGGAATAACCAGCATCAGACAATATGAGGATGTCAACAATGCAAACTAGAGCTGTTTGAGCGCTGTGAACAGTGTGGAAACCTGACTGAAATGTTTCACACATAATGATAATTAAGGTAACTGAGGCAGAGAGGCTATAACTTTTTCAAACATTTTGGACAAAAATGGAAGAAGACAGATAGGTCTATACACCAACTTTAAAAGCATTTGGGACACCACCATTAAATAAGTTGTTAATAATATTAGCAAGAACAGAAACTGCGACTTTCAGTAACTAAGTGTATAATAATACCCTACATATTTTGAGCCAAAGCAAAACGCAGTTAGTATTTGATAAATGTTTAAAAAAAAATACATCAATCTTGTTCATCACAGGGTGGGCATTTGTGATAAGAGGGGATAACAATGTAACCCCAGGGGTCACGTACCCCTAGGTGGTGTTGGAGCTCAACCTTATTCATTACAGTAGACTCTTTCAGGCAGCAGCTTTCCTCTGGGAGCAGCCAGTTCATTAGTCTTCCCCCAAATTGGATTTCGGGCCTCTGAGTCACAAACTGGGCAGGGCAAGTTTTTAAGAGCATATTGAATCTGGAAGACAACAGAAGAACATCACATTATTGACAAACAGCACCAACTTGTCACAAATGACACAAGTCCATGACTTAAGATACGGGGAATCCTATTATTTCTCCTCCTTGTCTCACCTTCTGAAGCCCTTTAGTCTCTCAGCAGTCTTTGAGCATCATCATTCAAAGTGACCAGTGAATAATAGGCAATCAGCTAAAGAGGAGTGTAAGTGAGCCTGTTTGACAGCAACCAGAGGGAAGTGGCCAAGCAGCAGCTGTGACTGTAGCCATGTTTTTTCTGTCGGCCATCAACATGATGTTAAAGAGATTTTTGACAATAACCAAACATTTTGACTGAAGCATTTGGAAAGGTTATAGAGAAGCTTCCTTTCAGCTGAAATTTAGAGATGTAGGTAGGCTAATTGAGGACTGAGACCCCACAAAGGGTCAGTCCCAAAATGAGCCGTTTCTTGCTGGGTTTAATTCATTAATTTATCCATTCATTTAGCACGTCAATTTCAGGGGGAACATAATTTCATTTTTGTGTAGCATAAGAGAGTGTGACCTGTGGTTACATGGCCAGCTGATGGCAGGGAAGAATTCCCACATGTAACGCAAGTGTAAGACCACCTAATTCAGCTCACTTCTCCAGTGTTCACTCCATATATCTGATGTTCCTGAATGCAGGTGATCAATAATGAGATGAAAACAGTCACCACTACATCTTTTTTTTTTTTTAAATTTATTATGGCTGTATCTGGGATCTTTGCAGATTGTAATCAGAATTGTGAACAGACTCAGTCCCAAATGTGACCGGTGTACTATGCACATTATAAAAAGTGTTTAATCTATTTTTGTACAACTTGCCGAGTTACCTAGCACTGCCCATTGCAAAAACGCGTAGCAGCGGAGGTAAAAAATAACTTCCTATGTAATCACCAAACTGTTTTACCGTTAAAGTGTTGTATTTAATGGAAATTATTGTTAATGCTGTCAAAATGGCAAACACCAAACAGTGACATGCGCCAGTCACAGTCAGGTGGAAAAAGAAAAAACAACATACGTACCACCAAACTACTTCTCTGTTCATTAGCAAAAAAACAGAGACTGAGCTTTATATATGCTTTACACTGTTGTGCGAATCACTGTCTACCTTATTTTTGTGACACAGGGAACCAGAACATTCCCAAGCCCCGCAGGATCCTGCGCTCATCCTGGGGCAGCAACCCATATATCCGTGGGTCCTACTCGTTTACACGGGTTGGCTCCAGCGGGGGTGATGTGGAGCGGCTGGCTATGCCACTGCCGTATTCCAAGAGCACCAAAGCCCCGGTGAGTTTCCACCTCGTCCTCTGCAGCTGCAGCACACAAATTCCTTAACTCTGTGTGTGTGTGTGTGTGTGTGTGTGTGTGTGTGTGTGTGTGTCTGTGTGTATAGAGTCCCACATGCCCAGGGTCCCATGGGGACAGTAGTGCAGTAAGGATGTAGAGTTAACCTCATTAAGCATCTCATCCTGCTAAGTGATGAGAATAAATGATCATGTCAATAAAATGGCGATTAGGGTTATGCGAGGCTCCAGGAAAACTGTTCCACACCGCTCCCGAATCCATCTTCTTTCCCCTCTGCCTTTATAAGATATGATGATGATGTGTATTTCAGTTTAATAATAACACTGATTTTGAACATGAATGAGTATAATTTAATTGATTATATACTGCTGTGACAACTTGATTATTTGGTACATTCTAAGAGCGCTTGTGAAAGAAACTGAAGACAGTCGCGATTTTGGTTATGTTGTTAGCCTTGCTGAAGTAGGTTCGCTCAATCTGGACAACTTTTGTGTTTTACTTATTTTAGTTAATGGATAAATGTGGTTGTCAAATACTGTAAATAGTTCAGTTTAGTGCTTTTATTATAAAAGTTTCACTTGAGAGCACTGCGAGTAAACGTTATCTACACCAACGTACCTGCGTCTGCACTATCATTGTTTGTGGTGGGAGGGACCCACTTCAACTGCCTCCCGCTATAGAAGTGATACTTCTGTCCACTGTCCCACCTGCTGGCCCTATGGGAATAAGAAACAAAATAGTTTTTCTTCATGTCCAGACAACAGTTGAGCTTTTGTGATGCATTGGCCAAGGAAGAAAAGCCCAGCCATCAAATGTTTCAAAACATCCCCACCCTCTTCTTCAAAACCTCCTGTGGTAGAGCAGGAACAGCACATGCCATGTTATGAACTACCACCTCTGCTGTAACGGGAGGCAGTTGAAGTGGGTCTCTTCCACCACAAACAATAGCACCGACGCAGGTATGTTGGTGCAGCTCACATTTACTTACAGTGCTCTCCAGTGAAACTTCCTAATAAAAGGACAAAGGTTTTGATTTCATCTATAACCTCCTCTTTCGCTCTCATCTTCCTCAGCCTCTACAGGTGCTTTTTGCTGGAGAAGCCACCCACCGCAAATACTATTCCACCACCCATGGTGCTTTGTTGTCAGGCCAGAGGGAGGCGAATCGCCTAATAGAGCTGTACCAGGATTTATACAATGCAGAAACCACAAAGCCTAACATATAAAATGAACCACTGACTCGTGAATACAATGTCTGTGTTTATGCTTTCTGTATTTTACATGACACCAATAGTAGGGGCATTAAATAAATCTCATTTTTACGGTAAGTAGTCAGTTATGTAGACATTACCTGAAGATGTACTGTACTGTTAAGCAGTGGCCAAAGTGCCACCCTCTCTGGTCTTGACTCCTTTCAAATTTGTAATTGAGAAATTAATGTTTATAAATACCAGTTCAATGATTTTAACTTTTTGTAAGTGCCTTCTGTATTTAATGTCATGTTACTGAACACGAATCATCAAATTAATAAAACTACATTAAAGTCAAAAAAGAGCATCTTGGCTTGTTTTTCTGTGCCACTTCTTCACATAGCACTCAAGTGCTTTTCCATTTTTTTAATTTTCAAGGATGATGTGTTTTGTTTGGTTGCACGTTTACATATACTCTACTTTATCGCGAAAATGTAATTATTAATATAATCAAATGGATTAGATGTTTCCCATTGCAAACAAATTATGTAAACCAAGTGAAAGACACGTGCTGCCACCTAGTGGAAGGGAAGTGAACAGCAGCTTCCCATAAATGCGCCGCTGAACGCCATGTTGGACGTACGTCTTGTGGAACAACTTCCCAAAACCACACGAGCGGAAAAGGTGATTGTAAAGATTCTGAAAAGCCTGCAGTCTGCCTCATATCCTCAGACACTATCCAGATGAACACATCCATGAAACAATAATAAAAAAAACCCCATTTACAGCAAAGCATACGACAAAAGCTGTGCAAGTACATCCTACAGCAGCATGTTAAGTCTACGCAACAGAAATGACGATGCATTGTGTCATATGTTAAAAACGGGTCACTACAGTAAACTGTCAACCACCCAAAACTTATTTTTGAGCTCTCTGTCCCTGGGAAGGGCGATGTGAACGTTTAAGAGGATATCTATGTAATCAAAGGTGTATTATACCGTCTTAGGGCGCAGAATAGCAGCAGTTAAGATGAATATTGTTGACAGATGTGACCTAACTGAACAGCTGATGTGGGGCTGAACAAACTACTGCAGAACCGTGTAAGAACAAGTCTAGTCAACTGCCAGACCACGGCCAAAACTGCCCGCAAAGGTCTTTTCACTAAACTGGCAAAACTGCTTTCTGGTAGACTATTTTTCCAGATTTGTGAAAATTTGCTAGACTAGCTTGCACCAGATCAGAACTATATTGATGCTACATTTGTGTAATAGATGGATAACACCACTACCTAGGGCACTGGTAGAAGTCCACGTTACAGTATTTCCCTTTCTTTTGAAAGGAAAGAGTCTGTTGCCACCCCTGTTTTCAATGGGCAGAGTGCAGTCATGAACTAGGAATCAAACCCATTTCCTACTGGGAAGGCAGCGGTGTTACCTACTATGCTATGCAACCAGTCCAACTCCAAACACACACAGGAATACATTTGTGCTGCAGCAGGAATTTAACCCCCCACCACCACATCTTTTGAATGGACCGAGTCCACATTAGTCCGGGACCACTGCTGCACCGTAGACGTCAAAGGCCCTGACTTTGTCTATTCAAAATAGGAGCAAATTAAGTGGGTTTCATCTATATGAAAACCCACTGTGTTGCTAGTGGGGCTGCTTGGATAACATGGTGGGTAATAAAAACACTTTTTCTTTTGTGTTTAAGTGGTACTTAATGAGTTGTTGCTTCGTAAAATTTCTTCCCTGCTGTTTTGCGCACCTGGGACCCAAGGCTCATCATGTCATGCTTCCTTTTATATCTGCTGGTAGGAGATGGAAGGGCAATCCCCAAACTGACACTTTAAAAACATCTACTGTACATTTTTACCAACTGAAGAAAACTGATTGTAAACTTACCTCATTGAGACTGCTACAAAGCTCTCTCTCTTCTATTACTGCTCCCATGGGCCTCAGGGGCTGTGTAACATTTGCATACGAAACATTACACACCATCTCAAAAAAATCACTAATAAATGACAATTTAATGAACAGATGCATTCAATGTTCAGATAAATGGACAAGCCAGACATTCTTCTTCCAAATAAATCGTAATGATAAAGTGGTACCATTTTCACAACCCCCCCCCCATTTCAAGATATGTATGATTCACATATGACCATAACCCCACATTTCTTTTCTTAAGGAAACATTATGACCATTTCTAAGAGTGTTTCAATTACAATTTTTAAGGGGACATAAATGTCAACTATTCACTGGTCATCTATCTACCACTTGGTTTTTGTATTTCAAAACTTGCTACAACCAGGCTGATTACTAAGGGGACTCAGCTGATAAATGCATGAGTTGTGAGTACAGGTAAGAGAAATAGCTGTCTGTGTTTTTTTTTGTCTTTTAAGTTAAGATCAAAACCACCAAAAATATTAAGAAAATTAAATAAATGTGCCCACACAATATATGGACATTTCAAACATCAAATGTAAGGAAATAAAGGGATGAGCTTCAGCTTGCACTCAAAACAAAATGTCAGAGGTTTATGGATCCCGAGGGACACAAACAGCGGAGGGAATGTCTGTTTTCATAGGTGCACCAAGAGGAAAAGTGAAGGTCTGTCATCTTCCTTTTGTGGAATGACACCTCCAGTGGGGGCAAGGTTTAGCAACAGTACCTAGGGGATCAAGCCCCAGTTAAAAGGTACGAACGATGTTAGAAGTTCACGGTTGACTATGTCACCCTGGGAATTATATCCAGGGAAATAAAGCCCACTGAAGCCACATCGAATGGTTTCCCACAGTCCTTACGCAAAGTGTCACTGGCAGTTCTCAGTTTAAAAAAAAAGTTTGACAAGAAATAGCAAAAGAAAAACAAACCAGGAAACATAAAAGAAAAAGTTTAAACACCAATTCTTAAAACAACGTTTAACCATCCAGAGCCACCGTGGTCACTAATGTCAGCGTCAGGGAAAAAGACCACTTAAGCAGAGGATCCCCACCACTGCATACAGTTACCCTCCACATGACTTCACTTCACTCCACAGTAAAGTGTATAGAACTTACGGCAACAGAACTTACAACACAGTTTATCACACAAACACACCTTAACCAGAACAGCTCCTCACATTACTGCTACCCGATACACAGAGGCAGAGTTAATGGGCAAACATACAAGGAGGGAATAAAAAAACAGGCTTTAATTGTTAAAATTAAACCTGTAAATCAGGCCCAAGAGGACAGTCTGCATCAACACCGTGCCCTCAGAGGGCCTCTTGGGTCCGGCGTTGATCCTGAGGCGGCCAGTCGGTGACCAAGGGTACCGGAGCAGCCGATCCGACGGCTCCCTCCCCTCGGTCCGACCAAAAACCCCAGCACACACCAGAAAACAGACAACGCACCGATTACACAGTCGCCAAACCAGGTACAGTACTAAACCCCAGTTTGAATACAGACACCCAAGACAGGCACTCAAAAACAAACCCAGAACAGAAGAGCAACCAGCACAGTTAGGAGCACCTGCAGGGAGTATGCAAATATTGAGGTTTTTTTTAATATTAAAATCTAGAATTCCAACCAGCTCACATCTACCTTCCTTCCAAAGAGGAAACATCACCAGGTAGTGCTGGAAAACGCCCTTTATAAGCACTGTTCTCAGTTATTCTAAACGGGGAGCACAACTGACCACCTCAGGTGTCAGCCCGTCAGCCTCGCGCCGATGTGGACACTCGCGAGATGTCCGGATCAAGCTCGCGAGCCACAGTCTATTAAAGAAGAGAATTTTCACCGGAAATGCAAAATGTCTCTAAGCGGCAGGAGTTTGAATGGCACGTGCGTTAAAGGTGCACTAGAACACGCTCCTCCGAGTTCAGAAAGCAAAAAATTTGAACCGTGTGAAAATACGAACAGTTTATACATTTGAATTAAATGTACTCCGGCTAATAAAACCCCCTTACCGATTAAATAGGAGAATTTTCACAGTAAAAGTCTCCTAAAGCGATAGGAGTTGAAATGCCATTTGCGAACTTCGCGCCTCAGCCCGGTACCACTAACGCAGCGAACCCAAAAAAGAAAATGTGACAAGCTGTAAAACCGTAAGTATGAATATGTTCAAATAAAACAAGGGCAATTGTATAATTGGTTACAAATAGAGGTAATAACCTCCACTTCGACCCACTTTAATCCGTTTGGTCTATCTGCTTGTAGTCCACCATGCCTTTGGGGGGGGGGCTTAACAACCTCTCCAGGGCTGCAGGTACAAGTGCCTGCCTACAAGTGAACTCCAAACTCCAGTGAAGTTTTAGAAATAGAAGACTGGTTAAACGTTTGGAAATATACTTTTTTTTTTTTTTTTACTGTCCTTTGGGTCTTGCAGTCCGCTTAAGCTCATTGAGACCCCGTGAACAACAGCGCCCGCGGAGGGGCACTAACCAGGCTTAGCGTGTACGTGATGCGCGTGACTGATAGCTCGGTGGGCCCAGGTGTTTGTTCTAGTGCTTTCCTCCCAAAATTCGTCCTTCACAAAATTTCAAAAATGTGCGTGTCAGGCCGCACGTGCGCATTTGGGTGCGCTTTTTAGTGACTAAACATGTATGCGTGTGTGTAAGATGCAGTGATGGAGGCAGTCAGTTGGTCTATGTACCTTAATCGATGGGGGTTGTTAGGCTTATTGAGAAGGGTCCTCATGACTGCCCGGTACTACAGGTGGAGGCTGTTTCCAGTTTGTGCTGTTTTGATCTGCGAGGTACGTGCAGATGCAGGAACCTCCTTGGAAGGAAGGTAGATGGAAATTTGGGATTTTAACTGATGTTGTCATCAGTTTGATTTAATATTTGCATACTCCGTTCTGACTGTACTGGCTGTTTGGTCTTGTGCTTTTTGAGTTTCTGTACAGGGTGTTTGTACTCAAACCAGGGTTTACTGTTGTAGCTGGTTTGGGGGCTGTCTAGTCTGTGTGTGGTGTCTGTTTTCTGTGGTCTGTGTTGTACCTTTTGTTTGGACCGAGGGGAGAAAGTCTTTGGATCCGCTGCACCTGGATTCGTGGTTGCTGATGGGCTGCGGTCCCTGTCCACCCACTCAGGAGATCAAGGCCGGAGGAGGTGTTCGGGTTTGGCTGGCCAACACGGTACTGTAGTGTTGAAGTGGCCTGTCCTCCTGGTCCTGGTTTTCAGGTTTAGTTTTACTGTTTAATGTTGGTTGAGACATCTGTTGTGTTTATTCACCTACTGTGCTGTTGTGTATTAAGGATAGCGGTAGTGTGAGGTGCTGTTGTGAGCAGAGGTGTGTTTGGGGTATAAAGTGTGCTGTCAATTGTGTTGCTTTGATTTCTGTACTTGTTGCTGTGGGATGTAATTACATGTGGTGGAAATCCTCTGCTCAGGTGGCTTTTCCCTATTGTGGAAACTAGTGAGTGCAGCAGCCCTGAATGGTCGGGCATTGTAAGAATTGGCATTAACTTTGGTTTATTTTTTTAATATGGTCCATTGTAATAAACTGAGTCTCAGCTGGGAATCATGTCCTACTCTATGAAAGGACTGTGAGGGACCATTCACTGTGGCCTCAGTGGGCTTTATTTCTCAGGGTGGTGTAGTCAGCTGCAAGTTAACATCTGTGGTACCTTTAACTGGGACTTGATCCCCCTTGGTTGCTGTCTCTAAACCTTGTGTGCCTACCAGAGGTTTAAAGCCGTGTGTGTTACGGCTCAGTCTAGGGCTGCGACATTGCGTGGAATGAGGAGAGGATGGATCCAGTCAGGAAGACACCAAACCTTGATTTGTTTTTGTTTGGTTTTAAAAGACTGATTTTAAAGACTAATTATGCTACTTGCAAACATTCAATATCACTTATGCTAATGGCAGTTGAGTATAAGAACACTAAAGATAAGTGGTTCACCAACTACCACTAATAAATACAACTCCACTCCTGGTGCGATCTGTACCTAGTGTACTCCTTCCTTAACCACCATCCTCACAACTGGCTGCCAAATGGCATTCTGCCTCAATTTGCCGTCTGTGTACGGGAGTCAGAACACGTACGAATACGAAAGGCTTTCTGACCAAGGCTGTGTTTTGGTACACGGTCACCCATGGGTGCCGACCACAACTGTTGCCTGCTGTACTCCTCTGCCTCTTCCCCTGCTTCCTGGAGCTTTCTTCCTGTCTGGCTGTTTGGTATTTGTTGCTCATTGGTTTTGCAATTCAATGTGTGTGTGCTTGTGTATTTTCTATAATTTGTGTAGAAAGAGGTGTCTTGTTGGTGTAGATCAGTTATCTGAGGAGCCTTCACCTTTTCGGGGTGTAATAAGTTGTATAGATGGAATGCATAGTTTCATCTCACATGGGACACCCCTGTTTGTAAACATGTTCAATATATGCCTTCAATCGTCCTCATGAAACCCTTTCCCTCCTGTCACTTGGTTTGTTTCAGGCGACATTTGGGCGACATCTAGTTAACACCTTCCTGCATTCACATCTCCTCTCACTGGTGGTTCATTGGGTCTCCACATTGTGGCTTCTTCGTGTACTGCTGATGCTATTATAGTACACCTCTGTATCTTGGCACGACTTCTCCTGCTGTTGGTTACCAACCTGGTCTTTTCCCTGGCTCCGATATGCCCTAATTTTTGTCTGGTTTTGTTTTCTTCGTGGAACCAGGAGGGTGTTCTCATATTTCATGTTTGTCACTTAACCATAGCCTGGCCTCCTCTATTGAGCTTCCCTCCCTGCATCTCTGCTCCTGTTTGCAGCACTCTCCTTGGTTGCTGTCCCATCTTTGCCCTGAGCCCCGCCGCAGGCATGCTATTTGCTTGTCGCCAGCCGGCACACCAACTCATGTCTGTTTGCCTGCCGGGAAATGCCTCCTGTGTCAGTTAGCTCAGTGTCTACCAGGGCAATGCTTCCCACATCCTTCTGCTTGCTGCCCATCAAGGGCACCATCTGCTCACTGCGTATCAGGTCTCCTGTGAGTCCATCTGCTTGTTGACATCAGGGTGCTGCATCTGTTTGTTCACCTCCCATTACAGTGCTGCCTCCTGTATCCTTTTGCTTGTTTTCCACCAGGGCGCCATCTCTTGCTTCCATTTTGCTTGCTGCCAACAGATGTGCTGTTTGCTCACCACCAACTGTTGGCTGACCACCTATCGGGATGCAGTCTCGCCGCTGCCAGTAGGGGCACTGTTTTTATCCTGCATTGCTCACTACCGTTGTGATGGTCTGGTGCTCTGTTTCAGGGGACGTCTGAACCATCTAGATGTGCTCATCCTTGCAGCCACCAATTCCGTATTATATCCAACCTCAATCGTGTCCTTCCTTGGGGCTCCCAGTTGTACATCATTGTGGCATTCCATTCACTGCATCCAGACCAGCATCTTGAGACCATTATCAAGGTCCCTGGTCCTGGCCATCTCTCTCTGCAGTCACTGACATCAACTTGGGTCTGTTACTGCTGCACCAGTGTACCACTTACCCTTTCTACCAAAAAAGCTCACTTCCAGAGCAGCCAGGTCCTACAATGCACTCACACCTTTGACCTGTCTATATAGCCACTGTCTATATACGTTGCTGCCCAGTTCTGCTCATGCCATCTTGCCTTGCAGTGCCCTCAGACTGTTTTGGTCCCCTCGCTTCTCACCGCTGTCATCGCACCAACGTCCTTCTGCATCGCCACATCAACTACTTATGACACTCTCCGTAGTGGCTTTGAGGTTGTGCGTTTGCCATCCAGCTTCACCATTTCAACCTGCATAACAACCAGCTAGAACTTGGCATAAAAGCTCCACTGGTCATGCTGGCACCTTGGTGTGTGTGTTTTGTAGTTAACTATGCAACAACCTAAGTGAGGGTGAGAAGGAACTGTGTGCCATATTTCAATTCACTGGTCTGAAAAACAGCTGTGTAAAAAGAGACTTTTTATAAATGGAGATGGAAGAGTAGAACTTATATGTTGGTACTTGAATGCCCAAGAAAAAAAAGTGCGCTTTGTCACAACTTGAAATATGACTTGCTGTCTTCCCACTGGCAAATGTCTTGTGGACAGTTCATATATTGTGTTATACCTTATATTTGCCTGTATTTCTGTACCTGAGCCTTTGTAGTCAAGGAAATCTGGGGCCCTGGTATTTTTAAGTGATTTATATCTATTGTGTGATGCACCTGTACAGATGATCTGTAATATACCCTGGGCTCGTGGAGTGTTTCACGTCTTTCGGTGATGCATGCAATAAACTGAAACATCGATAAATAACTACATTTAAATAGCTGTTAAATGTTTGCCCTCACATGAACAAATAAGCAAATCAGCAGAAATACCTGTTTTAATGTTTCTGTCACCATGTGCTTGAATGATGTCACAAAACGCTCAGAATTAAGGAGCACAGTTACATCCACAGAGGATTGATGTCTGATGTACATCACATGATTCCAATAAATTTGGCAGCGCAACAGAAAATGCCTCCAGTCATTTGTTTTCTGGTACTACCTGGTAATTACTCCATGACGGTGCTTGTAAGAAAGTTGCTTCATACATAACAGGATATTTCTTCACAGACATAACCATTGCAGAACATGAGGCTGACAAAGGTGGTTGTAATACTGGCACCAGCTGAAAGAGGATCAGAGAGGCGGGAGCTGTGGGGACAGCGGTCTCACCTGGGGCAGCCAGGTGTAAGTTCAAGTTAGAAGTTTAAATTCATCCTGTGTCCCAACCATGCAGCACCTGCTGCAGGGGACCCCCTTGCATATTTCAACATTAAAGGTAACAGTAGCCACCCTTCTGCCAGGGTAGGGGGCCCACAGGCGAGTTGTGTACCTACCTAAAGTTTTGCAACTGCTTGGAGACAGGCCACTTTACCAGAGATTACAAAGGACCTCACCAGTGCAAATGCTGTAAAGATCTCTGGCCACAGTACAGTCCTTCATACGGTACGTCCTGTCTGGTAACGGGAGTTACTTTGGCAGAGAGTTTGAAGAGAAAAGTGCAACTGCACATCCACTGCACCGGGTCTCGGTCCCCTTGCTCCACAGTGTCACTTATTTTCAGCGTGGGGGGAGTCCCCGGCCACTCACTCCTGGACAGTGACAGTTGTACAGGTTCCCAGTGAGACTACCTCCATCTCATTCTGACTACTTGTCTCTCACAACCACTGTACCTTCTCACAGCGTTTCTGAGTTACCGCCCAAGTCAGTCTGGCTGCCCATCCCACCTCTCTCACCAATGTAATGATCTGTGTCAGCGGTGTTACTGACATAGGGCTCCAAAGACACAGTTATGGGAATGTGAATTTTATTCTTGCATGGCATGACTGACAGCAGTACCAAACAAGTACCATGACGTGGTCTCCCGCAGAACTATTGTACATCGAACCCAGTCTCAGGGTCATCGCCAGCCCTAGACGTCCCACCATGGTTAGTCCTGTTAACTATGTACACACAGCAAAGCATGATGGGAGTCACAGTTCCACCCATTGTTACAATATATTTCAGCTGTGGCAGATGGTATCCTTACGTTATGATGTTGTACATGTACTGTACATGATACAAGATATTCACTTACCAAAGTTCTAGGGTCATTAAAAAATTAATTCTTGGACACTTTTCATCCATTTCCTTTTATAAATTATTATTGCTATTTATTTGCTGTTGTTGACCATTGAAAGTGCAAGACTGCCACATGTCAAGTATGTGGTAAGTGGAGGGCAGCCTGTACTTCAAAATTACATGCGAATTAGATGCAGGTGGAGATGTATCCAAAGACTGTCATTGCAAGAATTAAAATGTTCTTATCCAAGCTTTGAGAGTGAGGCTTTCATTTGTTCTGCAGAGCTGTCACTCTTGCAGAAGAATAACTTACTTGTAGATCTGTAAACGGGGCCCGAATCAAAGCGATCGCTCGATCTGCCAGCGAGAAGCTGAGAAATCCGAGGCGGGTGCTGTCAGCCGGGGCACGATCGACAGTTCGCAGTTTGAGACGGACCAGATCGGTCTAAGGCAGCGCGGGAGCGCGATACAGTCTTTAAAAGGAAAAAAAATGGCATCTAAATTGCACTTAAAGCTTTTCTGTGCACACAACTTGAAACAAAGTCTAGTTAAGTTTAAACACTTCCTATCAAACTTTCATACAACAGCCGAATTTAGAAATCCCACAATTCCACATTACTGCGATGGCGGATGGCATAGCAATGTTGTGTTAACCTTAAACTCACTGAATTTAGAGTTGCGTTTCATTTTTATTAAACAGCTAGACATCCCAGGCTGCTCTTTTTGCTCATATTTTTATACCTCAAAACTACAGGTCACTTAAACGTGAGAAATCTCTGGTTCCTTAATGTACAGTGACTGACATCTGTGCATAATGAGTTGGGCATGGATCTGCATACCTTCTGAGATAAATTCTTTTCAGAAGACTGAACCTTGTTTTAAAAAAAACAACATAACTGTGAGCCTGTATCTGACACAGTGATTTCTACTCATCTTAAGTATAGCGTACATTTTAAGTGAATGGCCTTTCAGAGCCGATAAACGTACAGTAATCCTAACCTTAACTGCAGCCGCAACCGTGGTTCCGTTTAATCCAGGTCTACCATATTCTATGTGTTCTTGCAGACGTCTCACCACACTCGTTTTTCAGAGCCTTACAATAACCTTCTGCCTTGCTGCGGTCCTATTTCAGAAAGAATTGCTTTGGAAAATCCTTGACGGACAAAAACAGTTTGCTATAAAAACTAGGTAAGTTAACTGGTGCTGCCCAGGTTAGAATGAAGAAAATGATCTGTAGCTGGACCACAGAAATGAAGCAAGGGAAGGGAGGTGTCCCACATGTAGCTGGTGTGTGCATGTGATGGACGTGGTTGAACTTGGAGCTGATGTCAGTGTTTCTCCATCCGTCTGATTTTTAGGACGCTGGACAAGCACCGCTGACAGCGGTGCGGTGGAGCTGGTTTAGTTTGTGTACAAATACTGTTTCAGCACGTTTGTGGCCGGTGAGGAAACAACAGTTTGCCATAACCAAAGGGGAACTGTTGGCTTTGGGTTGTAGCGCCAACACGTGAGTCGTCTGGAGTTTAAGTTGCATGTGAAGATGCGGGTTGTGTGATGTCTTACTTTGTTTGCGCCTTTGTTTACTTGTATTCTCATTTTGATTCCACATGTCGTGAACTAATGGAGTGGTGCCACCAAGAGCTGGAGGCTGCCAGGGTCTGGTTAAAGGCAGGATAGGCCTGATGCATTTGAATTGTTTTACCGCTTTGAATCGGTTGTTTTACTGTGAAGCTGTTGATGCTCTAAAAGTTTTTTCCTTTTTTTATATTAAATTCTTGGCTTTTAATTGTACCATGTATTGGTTTGAAGGATCAGAAGCCTTGTTGGTGTCCTTTGGGCGATGGGTGCTCTGCCCGTTACATCAGCGTGACAATTTACCATTTTAATATTCTATCCTATTAGAAACATTTCCTTTTTGTATTATTACAGTATTTTCCTTTATTTCACATATTGCTGACACTGAACATGGAATATAGTTCTGGAAACAACAAAGAGTAAAGCCCGACAACTGCTGTGTGGACTTCTTGAGATCCTCTGAACAGCAGATCAAAGGGTCTGTTCCAGGACCTGTCTCACCATATCTGTACTGTGCCACGTGTTTCTCTGAAAGATGCCCCACCATGTTTTGTTTACAAGGGCAAAAGGAAGGCACCCGTCGAGGTTCTTTAATGCCCCCAAATTTATACATCCACGTCTAATTGTTAAAAATTACGAATATGTTGTCACAACCTGCCAACACTATTCTCTGCCCCCTGGGGTTCCGTTCATTAACTTCAACAGAAATGAAAGAACTGAGGACCCAAACAATATTATTTCAAGAGGCTGCAGGTACCTTTCTGTTGCACCTTCAAAAAATGTCTTCTGCATAAATATATTTAATTTAAAAAGAATCATGATAATTTGCATAAGTACCATAAAGCCTTGGATAAATGTGTTAAGCAAGCAAGTAGTAGTTACTAACAATTTTAAAAACAAGATGGGGTCTAGGCCAAAGGAATTTGGTGCAGCTGGGTCTGTGGGATTCCACTCTGCTGCTTCCACGGGAGGGACTCTGACCCAAGACCTGTCGGAGGCAACTGACCTGAACTGATAACCTCCTGAGGGCAAAGGCCAGAAAAGGGGGTTGGGATGCGGAGACGGCCGGGAGGCTCAGGCAGCGCTGCTATTCCTTTTAAGCATGAGATAGGTGGACGCTTCACAAAATGAATTCTTGCATTTTTAGCCAAGGACGCACAAGGATGTTTAAGGGGTCCTTGACATCCTTGATGTACAGGAGTTGTCTTCTGACTGTTGTAATGGTGCTGACTATTTAATTAATATAACTGTACTGAGAAATAAAAAAATACAGTATTCAGATGTACAATGCAAGTTCAAAATATTATATTTAGCGGGAGCAGTCATGCAGTGCCATCTAAAAAGTTCCAAAATTAGAATTTTGATAACTCATATGATAACTTTTCGAAAATCTGAGTCAGTCACATTTCTGTAGAAGGAACTTCTGCTGTGGACTGTAGTAGTAAAATGCACCTCATTGCTGTATGTTTAAAAGTTTTGACCTGAATTTGGGATTTGGTTTAACAGGAATATAGAAAGGGCCAAATAGTTTTTTTTTTTTTTTTAAAAAGGTCCTGATTTTTTTTAAAGCATAAGAAAGAAAATAAAAATATCTAGCCATCGTAATGACGAGTCACAGCTTGTAAAATGCTTTTAGTAATATAACTGAACGTCTGCTTTAGGAGGGGATGTACAGATTTAAAGTTTAAAACTGATATTTTTATTCAGTTATGTGGGCAGTATTGTAAGAAACAACAGGGCAATAAATTTATGGTACCTGGGGGGGGTGTTAGTTCAGGAGTGCTCCCTGTGTGTGTGTTAGTTGGGTTCTTAAACAGGGCTTTGGGGCTGCTCGCTTGAAATTTTGAGGTTTTTGGTTTTAATTTTAAAAAAAAACACATCTCTGGATATGAAAATTCCACATTATGTCACCTCTCCTTTTTCTTTGATCTACTGTAGATCAGGATAATGGAGCTTGTGGACCTCTGAAGTTTTCTGCTGTACTTGCTTGTTTATTCCTTCCTCACATTTCAGCAGCTCACAGAGAATGAATGAATGAATGAATTAAATGAATGAATGAATAGATCAGACCAGCTTTCAGTTCTCCAGTTTCAGCTCTCTAACTGTACTAGTTTTTCTGGCATTGAGTCCCACCGAGGGCTTGTGAGAACACATTCATCCCTGCTTTGTTCTGAAGACATTCCAGTACTTTCCCGAGCTACGCGGAATTAGACCACAAAAGTTGAAAATAGCAGTTGATCTCGGCAGAAATCGTTTCGGTTCCCCAAACTGCCGACTGCCACGTTAAGGTAGTGCCTTAAAATCCCTTGGTGACAATAGCCTCGCTGGCCGCCTTTGTGTGGTACTTCCCCCTTGTCCTGCTCTTCTCTTCTTGGTGGACTGACTCAGAATAGCTTAGTTTCTACTCAAAATTTGTCCAATTACACTACAAGGTTTGTCCACTTGCACGGTCGTGATGAACGCTTTTGTCGTAGCACCCACCTCTCACCTCCCACCTGATTGAATCCCCCGTTAATGTTGGAGGTCTCTGAATCAAAAGCCCAAAATCATGACAGTGAGTGGCCCACAGGAGTTGCAGAAAAGGTGCCAAGGGCAGGTTTTAGATGTTTGTTCATTTATCTGACAATTTTCTCCACCAGCAAGACAAACAGATAAATCACAAGTTTGACCACGAAGCATTTTCAGTTGCTATTTTTTACTGAAACTTTTTGTCAGTTAACACATGTACATATTTTCTATGCTGTTCTCTAGGATGGGAAGTGAGGGAAGACGAAAAAAGAGATCAGCACTTAGTGAATGTGTAACAAAACCTACTGTATACCAAAGTGGTGTACATTACATGCCTTTGCAGTCTGACTTAGTAGATACACCATATTAAAATGCTTACAGTCATTCACCCATCCTTTTAAATTGAGATTTTAAATCGATCTAATACACCTGAAATGTGTGTCTTTGGATTGTGGGAGGAGCAAATGCAGGTAGAAGATGCAACCCCCCCCACAGACAAAATGGGGATCAAACCCACACCTGCTCACTCTGAGGCAGCAGTTCTATCCATTAACCGCTAGAAGAAATAAATCAAAGCAAATAGGGTTCAGTCATTCACTTAAAGTCTGAACGTGTTCTTACGATGTGAGATTTGCACGCTAAGGTTCAGATCGCCATTTATCCACTTTTACCTCAGTTCAGGGGTATTCAAGCAAGATGAGGGACTGAAACGCCGGTCTTCCCTTTGTGACTCCAATCACCTGTTGTTCCAAGTTCCCTGCTGTTGCCAGGGTGTGTGTAAGAACTCCGCGGTGGGGACATGCTAAGAGAAGCAGAAAGGTCCAGAAACCCCATGGAAATGCTGCATCCTAGCCTCGTTGCACACCCCACCCCCCGGACCCCCTTGCTTATCCCCTGATAATGATATGTTTGATCGTACTCATGATTAATCATAACTTTTATTGTGTCCAGTTAATGCAATAAATCAGGGTGGCCGCGAGCCATTTCTCTTGCCACCTTGCTGAAAGGCACAGATGTGGCGTGTCTCCTCGCGACCGCACTCGCATTACACATGTGAATGACTGGCTTGGAAAAACACTAGTGGCGCCTTTCATCCAGCTTTAATTAAAATTCCCCCTGTGCTTAATTAAAATACATCCTCCACACTTGAGAGACAGTTGTCAACCGGGGCTCCAGGTATTTCAACCATACTCCTCACGACTCTGTTATAATGAACTTGGAGAGATGAAAGCAAGCCTTGTGGGTTTGGGGCACCAGTCCCTTGATCCAACCAGAGAATCGCTGCAAAATACCCACTGATCTGTCGCATTACACTCCTTTATTGTTATTTAACCCCATCTTTCAATCTATGCTACATTTTCTTCCTAAGTGATGTTAACAGAAAACGCACACTTGAAATGGAATGGAATATTAAGGATCCTTCTTAAATGCACACCACCAGTTGCTCTTTCTCATTTCATCCTGCAACCTTCTGGGCCAAAAAACAGCTGTAAATGAATGCCAGGTCTTAAATTGAGCTTTATGTCTTATGAAGGTTTAACTGAGGCAGCTTTAATGGGTAATTAAAAAAAAAATCATTTTAAACCCTCACCTGTGTCATCATTTTTATTCAGCACCACAGCACAGAGCAAAGGTTCTTAACCTTTCCTGGACCTCAAACCTTTTATAGAAGCTGATGAAAGCTAAACCCCCCCCCCCAAATAGATTCAATAAACGAATTCAGAAAATATAGCATAGAAACATTTAAAATCATGTTTGTTTAATTTAAGTGTAGTAGTGGTCTTCAGTGCAGGCCTGAAATTCACAGAACCCCCTACCCCACCCATGAGGTCCATGAGTCCCAGTTAAGAATGATGATACATGAACAAACAGCATGAAAACCAGTCTTCATGAATCCAACCTAGGCCTCGTTCTGCAAATTTGACAGGTAGATGTGGCACTGGGCAGCAATGGTGAGCCGGAATGGTGAACGACAGGCAGAATGTGAGGACTGTGAGGGCTGTAAGGAAAGCAGCTCCATTAACATGACAAGGCCCTCCCCAAGCTGATGGAGTGGGCTGTTTTGAACAGTCATTATCCATGCGCACATCTCTCTCACACTCCTCAGTCGTCGTGCCGACACCAAGGGGTTAGCGCACTCCAGCAGGAGTCCTGTTTACTGGGGGACTAACCCGTGAGTACGGCCTCTTTTACTGCTTTGGTTGGAGTCCAGTGTTGGTGGTATGAGGTCAGTGGCTTGTAGAGGAGGTGGGAAACGCAGGCATGAAGATGCAGACACTGGGGTGTGGATGAGGTGAGAACAAGTGGTATAGAGATGAGGACAAGTGTGATGGAGATGAGGACAGTGGGATGGACATGAAGATGGTGAGATATAGATGCGGACGGTGGGATGCAGATGAGGACAGTGGGATGGAGACGAGGATGGTGAAATGGAGTTGAGGATATTTGGATGGAGATGAGGATATTTGGATGAAGGTATTGACAGCCATATGTAGTGATGCTAGGTGGATTTATTAAGTTACGGAAATGCCAGCTTCTCAGCGTGGTTAAGGTTATCTCTGGATCTCTGTGTCATTAGATGACAGTGACGCGAATGCATTTCCAACACAGGTTTGGGGGTCGGTCAGAGCTGTACAACCCAAGGAATTCCTTGGATGAAAGTCTCGGCTACGGAAAGTGAACTCAGTAGCAGTAATATCTGGTGTTTTAATGAAGCTGTGCAGTTGAAGGTGCTGCTCTGACCTGAGCAGGGAAAGGAAATGACCCTTCATCCGTAGGGCTGAGAAGAAATACCGCAGTACTCAACATTTTAGAGGGAAAGAGAAAGAAACTGCTAAAACTGTGGTTTAAATTGGACCTCAGGCTGGGTTTGGGCCATATGGTACCATTACAACTGTGGATGGATTGTTTAGAACTACTTTATTTAATGGTGTTTCATATCATGATTGAGAAAAAATACAATAAACTGATTACAGTCGCTGTTCCAAACAGTGAATATGAGTGAGTTTTAATATTTGCAAAATGATACAGTTGCAGCATAATGACTCTTCAGACAATCCAGTCTGAACAATAGAAACTATTAAATGGACAACAAATGCTACACAGTGGGGCTCATTGAACTGCCCTTAAATACAAAGAGTAGTTGTTTATGTAAGTTTTAATTCAAGTTTTCACGGCTGCTTTAATATTCTGCTGGACTGTGCAGGGAGGTGTATTATTGAAGCTTTTTTAATGGAATAGTTAATGCTTTACATTATTCTCCCAGATACATTATAGTTTTATTATTTGTTCATTTGAAGCACAGAGATGATTTTAACACTAGAATCTCAGGACGGAAGGAGCAGCAGCGGAAATTAGAAAAGTGGTCAGTAGATAAAAAAGACGTCTGCCCCTTTTCCCTGACAAAACCCCATCATCTGGTGTCCTACAGCCTGACAGCGGTAAGCCCACCCCCTTCCAGAAAAGATAGGGTCAATGAGGTCATACCGTGATATGAGAGGTACTAATGGGTTATTTAAATGAGCATTAAAATATGAATTACATTAGAAATGCACCTCTTCTCCCTGCTTCATGTCAAAATTTACCAGAATTCAGCCTTTGCTCAATTTACTCAGGCTGTATGTAAACAAGTCCAAAAAGCGGGACTTTTAAGTTCTTTTGGTTTTCTTGAGCCCTGTTAGACTGGTAATGTTCACAGTTAAACTGATACAAACAACGCTATGTGGTCATATAGTCTGTGCGGCTATAGCCCACCAGCCAGAAGGTCAAGGGTTCGAATCCCAATGCTGCAGTAATACATTTGGTAAAGCTTTTGAAATTACTTGATACAGTAAGAGGATCCTGATGTGTAAATGAGAAAACCACTGTAAACCTGAGTGTCTAACACTGTAAGTCAACTGTAACCAGAGAGAAAGACTAAATAAAACTCAACCATCATCATCATAAACTCCAAAAGACATTTGTAGAAAAGTGACACAGTAAAATAGATTTACTGATCAGAAATCACTGCATAGTTCCTAAATCAATTAATGCAAAGAATGGGCATGTTGAGCAGGGTGGTGCCGGAGAGCCCAGTCTCAGGTGTCTGCTTGTACTTTTATGTGGGGGGGTGACAAGGGCAAGGGGCCCCCCCCAACCCCCCCGACCCCCCCCGGGGGGGGGGGGGGGGTCAGCCTCAAAAAACAAGCATTAGCATCCCACTGGCACTAATTAAATTTCTATTTTTACGTGGGTTATTTATTTATTTATATCGCATCCCTCATGGCTCCACTTCAGTCGCCCCCCACAGGGCCAGCTGTTTCCCTCCTGTCATTGTTCCATTCACGTCTTGTGCCGGCAGTGACAGTCCAGTGCACCAAGCTGTATTCCTGCTAGCAGGAGCCCACCGTTACCTGCTTGGCTAGCCAGATGTGCTCACCTGTGAGCTGTCCTCCACGAGACCATATGTTTGTTCATTTTATTTATTTCCATTCCACCCCTGTGTATGGAAACATTCCTACGTAAAACATGCTAATGGAAGGTGCCGATGTTTCCAACTTGTCTCTGAGGTGAGAAATCTGGCCAAAAAAACAGGGTGGCGTGAGGGATTAGATTATTTTGTGCACGGAGTCACCCGAGGTAGCCGTCTTATGCTGCTGCCCAGTCCACAGGTGTGATAGGTTACTAATCGGCGTTGAGATCGATAGCAGGATCCTGGTGGAGTCAGGGCTGGTGGTGGTGGTGGGATGCAAGACATTTGGACTGGCTGTTTTTAATCCATAAAGTATAATTATGCCCAGTATTTAATAGCTTTCCAGGAGGTAACTCTGGTTTGTGTATAAGTGTGTATCCTCATCTCTCTCTTGCAGAGTCTTTTCAAGATTAAAGTAGGATAAACTCAGAATTCTATCTGTTCCTTCTTCCAGTCAGATCCAGACCCAGGCTAGATCTAAAGCTGCTGAGCCAGTTCAATCCATCGTGGTTTTTTTGATGGTGAACATCTCCGGACAGATTTTTTTCCCCTACATTCATTAGCCATGGATTCGCCCGTAAAGGACACAAGCTCAACTGACCGGAGCAAAAAGCTGCAAAAATAGTTTTTGAGTTAATACTAATGCATCATATGTTGCTTTTCTGCAGTTTAAAGTTTAAAGTTATGCTGGACCAAAGCAGACATGAAATTCATTCAGGTTCACGCCTGACATTTTATAACTGTGGTTAGTGGTTGCAAGATAACGATAAAACTAGATACCTAATATACTCTACGTTACTAAACTGTTTTCAAGTTATAAATGAAAAAAATTACATTTTTAGAGATTTATTTTACATGTATCGCACATATATGATGAAATTTTTAAATGTAGCATAGGCTGTTGGTTATGTATGTTCTGTCATATCTCTGTGCTGACAGGCCTCGGTGAAACCCATGGAAAACTCCTCATGGTGGTCAGATATCTCAGAGGGTTCCAATACCTCACTGAACAGAGATGCAGAGCCCTGCGTCCCCTGGCGGAGTCCTGCCCCCCAGGCAATTGTATATACCCTCCTTGTCATCGGGATAGTCAGCACAGTGGTGGGCAACTTTCTGGTGGTGCTGGCAATTGCCTACTTCAAGCAGCTGCAGTCACCCACCAACTCCTTTGTCATGTCTCTGGCTGTGGCGGACTTCCTGGTGGGCCTCGTTGTCATGCCCTACAGCATGGTCCGAACCGTTGAAGGATGCTGGTACTTTGGTCCTGTTTTCTGCGAGGTCCACTCCAGCCTGGATGTCATGCTCTGCACCACCTCGATCTTCCACTTGAGCTGCATCGCCTTTGACCGCTACTATGCCGTCTGCAACCCGCTGGTCTATGCTCTCAAGATGTCTCGGACCAGGGTGGTGCTCCTCATTGTGGCCTGTTGGGTCGTGCCCCTGCTCATATCCTTTGGCCCCATAATGCTCGGGCTCCACAAGGCCAACACGGATGTGGTTTTTCCTAAAGCCTCCTGCTCCTTCTTGGTAAATCAAGTCTATGCTGTCACGGCATCTTTGGTGGCTTTCTATCTGCCCATGGCCACCATGCTGGTTGCCTACTGGAAGATCTACAAAGCAGCCAGGCGGCAGGCCATGCAGATCAGTGCTATGGAGAACCAAGTGACCAAGGCGCAAGAAACTGATGCCAGAAGGAAACAGAAGCAGAGAAACTCCATGCGGTGTGAGAAGAAAGCTGCCAAGACACTGGGGTTCATCATGGGTGCCTTCCTCCTTTTCTGGTTGCCCTTCTTCACCACCAATATCATTGACCCATTCATCGACTACCGCACTGATGGGGTGATCTGGGACATCTTCCTCTGGCTAGGCTATGCAAACTCCTCCCTTAACCCGATTCTGTATGGCTACTTCAACAGGTCTTTCCGTAGGGCCTTTCTCTTGATCATGGGCTGCAGGATATGCCTTCCTGGGTCACTTCCCAGCGCTGACCTCTCTCACATCAAGAGGGATGGGCAAGATCACCCTCAAAACCAATAAACCATGATCCGGGCCAGCCCTTCGTTCCACGTTCCCATTTGATGTACAACTCCCTGTAAAATTTTGACATTGCTTAGCAACTGTTGCCCCATTATTTCATAAGAGGTATTTGAGTAAAACTGCAGGAGAGTTATCAGCAGACCTCTAAGGCTCATTGAGACCATGGCATTGTATCGATCTTTCTATTGCCCACCTATTTTTTGCCACTGATAACTTGTCCTATTTTCATTGACTTGAAAATTACCCTAAACAACCTTCTGTATAGTGAATGACTTTTTTTTTTTGAATGTGCAGCAATGTGCCTGTTTTGTTATATTATCAATATTATATTCTCAGAATATTCTTACTCTTACCATAGTGTAAAGTGAGAATTTCTACTTGTTTCATTAGTTCCTCTGTTCCTCATCAGCTAGACTCTGATTCCTTTTTCTCCTTTTGTATGAATAACACTTCTACTTCTTCAACTCCTTGTGAATGGAAGCGAGCAGGAGCCATTTCGCTTTAGGTTGGTGCATAACCTGCTTTTCCCAGCTCTAACACATTCCGCATCCATCCGAAACTTACCTTTTTTTTGTCAGAAAAATAATTATTTCTGTTTGGAATTGAATGGGAGAAATGGGTACGATGGAACCTGGATGGTGTTGGTCTTCTAGTTGTACCAGACCAATGTTTCTCCAAATGAAAGAAATGGAAAATATGCGGGGAATAAAGCAAAACAACGTAAGAGGAGATGAAGTAAAGCCAATAATTTGAAAGAAAAAATTTATTGTAGGGACCAGTGGAGTGTTTTATGCCAAGTTTTAAAATCAATTTTCAGGAAGTTGCTTTGATACGCAACCCGCTCAGCCATCTTTGGTTAGTCTTGAAAGGTAACATTGATGTGATTCACTGAGGTCCCGAAAAGCTATATTTTCCTCCCCAAAGCTGCATTGTTGACACATCTCTCTCTCTCTGTGCATCTGTGAAACTGAGAGAGATAAAAAGAGGGTTAAAACAGAAGCACAAACAACGTGTCGCATGCTAAAATACTGAAGTTGACATATTCATTACTGACATAAAATGGTGTAGTTATGATCTAAAAAGTAGCAGTGAAATTAAAAGGCAAACAATGTTTAAATGATTTAGCTGTGAATGTCTTTAACATTTAATACAGTAAAACTTTTATAGTTTCAAATGTACTCTGAAATACACAATCCAGTGGTCAAAACAGAAATAAAGAATTTAAAATCCCAGATTGTTCTCTTTTTATTCCTTTAAGAGTCCCGTGGTGAAGTGGGAATGAAATGAGCACCGCTTCATTTCTGTGACCGTCCTCCCACTCGCCGTCTGTATGCGTGATGTGAAAACAGCACTTATGAAGACGTGCAGATATGGCACGATGTTGTATATACACTTTTCCTGAAAGGTCAGCCACTGTCTGCCTGGCCAAAGGTCAGTGGTTTACAGTGTAAATATTGAATATCTTTGTACAGAGTTACGTTTTGTAAACACTATGAGAAGTGTTTCAATACCAAACACTGGTTCGCTGTAACTACCTGCAGATAGTTCTCTCTCCTCGGGGTTAGATAGACGGCGCTGTTCACTGAGGATGCGGGGGGCCACACAACGTCCCTCTCCCTACCCACAAACACCAAACACACCATGGACCCCTGCCTTATCAAGTATCCACATTATCTGTAACAAGTATCGTAGAATTCCATCCAGCTGTTGGTTCTGTGGCTGCACCAGGCCGATTTGGTAAGGTCTTTTGACGTGTTCATAAACCCAGCACTTTTCCTGGTTTAAACGGCACTGCGTCCAAGGATTCTTTGTTTATCAGCACAAACACCCTGAGGGACTTCATGGTGCACCACTTTCTCATCTCTTCAGTATGAGGAGGCACTTAGGGCTGTTTTCTTGTGTTAAGGGATGTGAAGCTCAGACGTGACTTTTCTGTCCCCAGCCTGGCGCAAAAAAAAAAACAAAAATTGACAGATGAGGCCCTGCGTCATCCCAGCGATCAGCATATTCCCATCACATTAACTAATGAGTCCTTCTGGGCACCTGTGATTTCTCTGAGACCTCGCAGGAGCCCCAACTCTGGTCCCACAGCTCGTGCCCCCAGTGAAAAACAAACCGTTTGCCTCGTCAACCTTGGCACGGTTGGGGACGGCGTTGCGATAAAAGCGAGAACGTGTGCTGTGGTCCCCTGGGAAGGAAACTCGGTTTGAGCCAACTTTGTGAGACGTGTTTGTAAAGTCTGACCGAGCGAGATTTCCTCTTGGGGGATTGACCTCCCCCACAGCTACTAGCTGAAATCCACTCGCTATTGTCAAAACTTGTTGAAAGCTTGGCACAAACACTGAGCATGTCCTCTTTGAGTATTTTATAAAAATGCAGCAGCTGAATGGCATCGCATTGCAGCTCACCTGCCTGTGGCAATGGATACAACGATGGGAAGCATGCAGAGCAACTCTGGGAAGTGGAGGGAAGAGTAGCTGGTAATTTTTTATTAAGTGGAATAACAAAAATAAAACCAAACATATCTGTGACATCTGCTGGGGAAGACAAGTACTTGATACGCTAAGCGGTGCACTTTGAACGCACTTCATCCCAGAGGCGGGAGAATTTCACTGAGAACATGCTTCTGTACATGCCACCGAACAGGACTCTCTGTGAACATGCTTTCAGGCATCACATTACTTGTCTTATTCAAAGTATTCAGTTGTCACTCAAAAGAAGAGGGGGTTCAGGGCTTTGGTGTGCTGCAGTTGATACTGTTCAACTGTTTTCTGTTTTTGCCCAACTGTTGACTAAGGCCTTCACAGTACAAACCCTAACTGAACCCAGCAAGCCAATTTCTCGCCAGCATTGATGCTTTTATCATCTGTTTCCAGTAAAAAATTAACATCGCTTTCACGGAATCAGCTATTTCTCCGGGTGAATGCTATTTTTTATACCAAAACCCCCAGTGAAACACTGCTAACCAAAATGAGGAGCATTTAAATACGAAAGATACAAGTCACAACCACGATTCTGGAATTCAGTGATGGAACATGGCTTCTTTGAGCTTCCAGGACCCATATTTCAAACTTCGGGCTCTAAAATGAAATTAAATACATTTACCTGCATTTTGTCATTCGTGTTTGTTTTTCATGGTCTCACAGAATCAAAAAAGTGTACCTTTGCTAAAGGCTATAAAAAAGATGAAGGTGGTGGAGGATCACTAAGGTCTGGAGAAACCTGAAAGCCAGCAGATGGCCAAGGACCTTGACCTTTGCATGTACAATGGTTCAGGGGTTAATCTTTATCAGGAAATAACTGTTAGCATGTGACATGCTTTTGATTCCATGTGTCCATGATGAGGACCACTGTCAAATGTCTTCTTCTGAGCAAAGCCAAATAATAATATACTTTGTGAAACTCAGATTCAGGACCCGTTTTGTGCTTGGATAGAAGTTGCAGTACCTAGACATGGCAAAATATTCCTTTCAACAAATAGTTCTCTTTGTTTGCAAAAGAGTTAGATTGACTGTGGTCTAGCAGCCTCAATAGCTCTAAATGTCTGTTTCCTTTAGGCTGTAGCATTCTGCCAGATCATACATCTGGTAGTTACCCTGGTTAGAGCAGCTGTTGTAGAGTCCCATGGAAACTGTGTCAATTTCAACATTGTCCAGCGATGGCGGGGAGCTCTTGCTTGATCCGTTTTTGATCCGGTTCGAGAGACTGTTCATTTTCTCTTTCAGCTGAAAGGATGAGTTATGCAATGGGGAGAACAGGCTCCACCTCTTCAAGCTGATGGTCCTCCCTTTCTCCTTGCACAGGAGGGAGCTACCATAGGAGCCATGAAAGGAGAGGCCCGGCCTATAGTCTCCACAGCCGTCCTGGCCTGAGCCCCTAATGGCGGCACGCCACCGCTGATCGTAGAACCTACGCAGGACTCTCTTGCGCCGTTGACACTGGCACTTTAGGAGGCGGGTAAAGGCGCGCTGGAACTCCTTGCTGGAGCATGGATAGATTATGGGGTTGATGCAACTGTTGAAATACCCCAGCCAGAAGATCACCTTGAAGACCATGTCTGAAGGCTTCAAGGCTGGGAAAAATGAGCCTGTTGGAAAGAGGAAAAAAAAAACACGGGGATTGCCCTTTAATGTATTGTACAGTATTCAAATTATTATAGAATGACTGATTTACATTAAATTGTGGCCCTTGATTGTTAACAACAAAGGAATGTTGAGGGAGATCCAGTTACAGCAATCCCTTGGCATCCAAACTCTCTTTTTTCACATTTTTGCAATAACAGCTCTTGAAAATTCATACCTAAATATTGGTGTCCTAACGGAAAGTTTTACTGTCACAAATTTTTATCCAAGGCTTATCCATCCAAAAAAACTGAAGTGCAAGTAAAAATCAAAATAAACAACAAATAAATACACCTTGATGAAAAATATATGGTATGTATTGTAATAAACTTTATTGTATCCTGTTACATGCGGTCTCGGTCAAAAGGCAAAGGACGTGGAGAAAGGGCTCACAAGAACGACATGCAAGCGTTTGGACATCAAACTGCATCCAGGAATCTGATTTTTCCTAACCGTCGGCTGTCCTCCACCTGCAGGGAATACTTGCATCCCAGTCCTCTGGTACCTCTGCAACTGAGTTTCATATGGATCTGCCTGAGAAGTTTGAGGGCTCAGGGGATCCCAGCAAGGGCTTTCTCACCCAATTTTCTCAATCTCAATTTTGAGCTCCAGCCTGAACACTACCCCACCAGCTGGATGTGGGTGGGCCTCCTGATTTCCCTGCTATCTGAGCAGGCCTTAAAGTGGGCCTCTGCGCTCTGGAAGTCCAATGCTGCCTGCTGTGGTGATTATGTGCACCACACTATCCAGCCAGTGAGGTGGAGGCTGACTTCAAGCTTTACTACCTCAGGCAGGTGAACCAGTTCACGAGCCGCTATGCAGTGGAGTTTTGGACCCTGGCCTGGCAGCCAAGATCTACCATGTTCTGGATGGCATGCTGTAAAGGGCTGTCCAGCTGCCTCAAGGATGAACTCACTGGGTGCAAGATGCCCAAGGACCTGGAGGAGCTGTTCCAGCTGACCCTGCACATGGACCAATGCCTGGTGGCATGTCCAAAACTGGCTTCTGGTACTACTTCACACCTCCAATTTACTCGCTAGCTGCCCTAACCCTCCATTTCATGCTGTGGCCCACTGTACAGAGGAACTCATGCAGATGGCACGTTTGCCTCTGACAGTGGCAAAACAAGAGTGCTGATGGAGGAACAGCCTCTGTGCCTACTGCAGCACCACAGGGCACATACAGGCAAAGTCTTCCCAGTGACCAGAAAATGAGGGTGCCACGCAGGTGACTGGGGAGTTCTGCCTGGCCCTGATATCTCCCAGTCCCTGGGTATTGCTCAGCTGACCCTGCCTGCGCAGCTCCAGCGGGGGAACCGGAGAGGAACAGCAATGACATTTGTGGACTCAATGGAGGAGAACCTCATTGATCTGGAGTTAAAAAGGAGGACTTATGTTCCTTTCTAGGGCTCGCATTGGAGGTGATACCTCAACCCCTCACCATCACCACAGTGGATGGAAACACCCTCACATTTGGACCCATCACCCATTGCACCAGTGCCGTTCACATGTCCCTGGCTGAACATCACAAGGAGATCTGTTTTCTTGTCACCATTGTCACCATTACCCCCCTCATCTTGGCCTAGTTCTCACCCGCCAGACACGACCGCCACATCTCCTGGTCAAGCAGCTGTGTGCTGCAGTAGGGGCCCATGTGCCAGAGGCCTTCAATTCCTGCTGGGGTATGTTCCAGGGAGTCCAGAGCCCCTGAGCCCATCAACCTCAAGGCTATTCCCACCTGTTTTCTTTTCCATCGTCCTAATCTACTGTTCTGAGTCACTGTGTGAGAAGAAGCCTCTATAAAAATAAGTACTGGGACCTGGAGGCAGTTTTGAGAAGAAGTAGACTATCTAACTGCCACCTCACCAACCACATGACTTTGCCATCAACCTCCTGCCAGGTGCTGTACCCCTCAAGGTCATCTGTTCTCCTTGTCCCCCATGGAGAACAGGGCTATAGAGGAGTACATAGCCAAGGTCCTCCGCAACAGCTCCATCCAGCTCTTCAAGCAGTTGGACTTCCACTTATCTTACTGTCCTGGCTTGAAGAACACTAAAGCAGAAGCACCAAAGCTGTCAACACACCCACCCTGAGTCAGGGGCATCTCCAGAATCCATCATTCCCGCCTGCTGGGTGGTGGCCTCACTTCTCTGGGAGATTGAGGATACAGTTTGTAGAGCCAACTGCGTGTGTTACCCTCCCTGGGGGCTTTCTTTCTGCAACTAGGTTACAACACCAGGCTACAATCTTGACACCAGTCCTCAGAGAAAGTGGAGGGAGAAGATTTTTTGCAATATCAGAAATCTTTCCACTGCTGGAGAAAATTTTTTTTTTTTAAGTTTTAGAGCAGGCGAACACAATAATCTCACTGATTTTGGAACAGCATAGTGACATGAACAGTCTTGCTTTCAAGAACAGAACTGGAGATGCTGTTACAAGTTATACAGAAATTCAGGGGAGGGCAATTCAAGTTCAATTTTAAGTCTTTTTTGCCCCAACACCAATCCTCCCCCTTCCCTTCCAATAGTTTTACAAGCCTCCAACAAAGAAAGCTGATGCAGCTTGAGTCCCTCTGAGATGCAGCAAACTTCACAAGCCTCACAATTTAAATGGCACTTTTTAGTACTAATGTGAAACGTCTTTTACTGTACATACTGTACCATGCAAATTGGTAACACTGCGTGTTTTCTAATTCAGTAACAGGTGTTTACAGTGTTTATGCTGAAATGATGGGCTGGGAGTGGACAATTTTAGGGATTTGGTATCTAAAATTTTGGTGTCCGACTCATTTTCAGGGACAAATATGATTTGAATACCAAGGGATTACTGCATGTTCAAGGATATTTAAGATCCCCATACATATGTACTATTCATTCCCATAAATTTAAATGGAAAAAAATGTTTGCCCACAGAAGGTTCACCCATTCAGTAAGCATGTACGCATGATTTTTTTAAGCTGAGAAAATAAAACTCCAAACTGAGGTTAAGATATCAAACCTGTTCTGGTGATCTTTAAATCCAGGCTTAACACTCAAGTAGACAAAGCTTTTTCTAAATCCTCCTTTCCCCATTTCTCATCATTCATCTTTCTGCTTCTATTTTCTCATTATGTTTTTTGCATGGTGGTTTTGCGGCAGTACGAAGCAATGGTGCAGAGAGGGCCGATTTAAATGCAGCTGTGGAGTTTGCATGTGCTCTAGCTTCCTCTTACACTGTAAAGATTTGTTTGTGCTTCAAGTGGACTGGTGACTGTAACCTGCCCTTTGTGAGTATATATGAATGAATGAATGAATGAATGAATGAGTACACCCTGCCTCATCCTCTATGCTTCCCATATAGACCAGCACCAAACAAATGTGTAATAATAATGGATGGATTCTGTTGTCGTTTCCTTCCTCTAATTTTAAATGCTGGTACTTAAAAACAATTCTTTAAAAGATTAAAGATGCCCATAACAAAGTTATGCAAAATGATACTGTCTTTCAAGAAAATTCAATTCAATCTCAATTATCACTTCAAGTTTAATATAATGCTTTTTCACCTTTTCATAGTTTTTTATTTATTTATTTTTTTACTTTAAAGCTCATTACTGTTATGAATCATGAAGAGTGATATGAATGATAATGGCTAAGAGGTGCTTATGTGCTGGGATACACATTTGACAGCTGACAGAAGCAGCCATGGCCCACATGGGGGCATTCCGCTTGCCTTGCGTGGTTCCTGACACCACCAAGGTGCCGACTGTGAACTGAAATGTCTATATTAATACGCAGTTTCTCTTCAGTGACAGGGGGCAGACCATTATGCAAATTGCAGGTGAAACCTGTCAATCTACTTCATCTCTGAGTTGAAGAAATTCACCGTGTTGCCGCTAACCTGCAAATGTCACCCAGGACTGTTCAAGCCACTCTGAGCGAGATGGTTAAAAAACCGTGGGTGTCAGATATCTCTTTTTTGGCAGTGATCAATGCAGTCAGGTGTAAAATTACAGTCTACTGGGTGAAAATGTTCATAATGTCCTTGTTTGTGTACACAGCAAGGCTGGGCGTTTGGCTACACTTTGTCCAGAAAGTGCTCCCTCTCACTCGAGAAAGAAGATGTTACAGCAGATTTCCTTTACGATCAGCACGGCCATCTTTCTGAAAACAAGTTGCCACATATGAAGTGATATGAGTATCACTGTGAAGCACTACCATCTTGAAGTCACACCAGTAGGTCCTCAGCTGACCCCAAAATGAGCAATAAACCATGCAGAATGTGTGTTCCAGGGTAAGGAGTGGGGTGGTCTTCAAGTATGGTGCCACTCTCTCCCTCACTTACACACACACACACACACACACACACACACACACACACACACACACACACACACACACACACACACACACATGTTTTAGCAGGATGGATAGAGCATATTAAAAAGTGTTCCTATTGTCCCAGCTGTCCTCCTTGCCAAGAGCTTTCATCTTAGGACTCACCAAAGCATGCCTTTGTTCACAAAGCCCACAGATCTCCATTGCCATTTGACAAGGGACAAAGAATAGGCTTGGGGGTAAATTTTCAGGTTTCATTATTTTCATGTTATTATTCAAAATAGACAACATCAACTGTGAACAGGTAAGAAGCCAAAGTTGTAATATGTTTTCATAAATAAATATTTCATCATCATCTGTCACCATATGTTACCATGATGACTGCTCTTCAAAAGAGTAGACCTGTCACCTATGGGAAGATCTTTAATTTGCTGAACTGAGAACGACATGTATTTAAGTTTTGCTAAAAGTGGAATTTTGGGAGGGATGTGAGCGCTGCTTCGTCGACTGTCTATTCAAATGCTCATAATGTCCGTTCGCTCGTCTCTAGCGTCTGTTCTCCTGCCCTAGCGTTCGTTCTTTCCCTGCATGCCAGGCCGCTGCCTCTGACGCCCCACCGAGGGGCTGTTTGTATGTTGTCTGCTGTTCCGCATCCCTCGCTGCCACTGGCATCTGCCAGGGAGGGAGTTGCTGCCTTGTACACCGGCCCTCGGAGCGCTGTTCTATTCCCTGTCGCTCTCCGCAGTTGCCTCAGCTGTCTCATCCACATCTGTCGTAACCATAATTGTATATCTTCATAAAGCGCAGCATGGATATACGTAAAGGCATCAAATAGGCCGCAGTGAATAATGAACCCTGTTGAAAGTGCTCAATGCACACTGAAGAATACCAGGTCATTGTGATGTCCCTAAGGATTCAAGCACGTTCTTCCTCTACGCAAAATTGTCATAACCCAGACGGCTCACTTGTTAACTTTGTGGTCCAAAAGGACGGCACACTGACCCCATCTGATCTATGAAGCCCTCTGGTTCTCTCTGGACTGCCTTAGAGCTCACTATGTTTTTGGGGGGCTCAACAACCTTACTCAAGGGCAGTTGTGGGCCCTGAAGAGATATCCACTCATATGTTCCAATCCAAGCACCAATGGATTATATACCAAGCATCCACCAAAATGCACAGCCAGTTTAATACTTCCAACTCCTGAAATGTACATAACTTGTATATATGAAAGTTTGACCAACTACGCACGAGATAAACTAATCTGTATGGAACAGCAGCTTGCTTGCTTCATCCCGTTATCCGTGGGGTCCAGACTTGCAACGGTCAGGCTGTGTTCTTTTTAGTAACCGTCTGTGGAGAACAAAAGTGTCTTGATTTAAAATAACTCAGACAGGTCTGTAAGGCCATTGTGGGCGACAGGATATTTGCTCATTTGTTCTGCAAACTGATCTGAGATTTGGCTTTACTTTTCACCATGGGTTCATTACAGTAGCTTGATCTATCGTCATATACAATAAATAATAACCAGAACCCCTCGCTCAGAGAGAAGGTGATTAAAATATAATAAAAATATGAATATGCCAAATGGCAGCGAGATCATGTAATAGCTGTAACTGTGAACAGAGGGGGAGACTTCACACCAACTCCTTCACGTCATGTACTTGTTAAGGTATAAATGGGTTAAGTGCGAAACTGGAAGCTCTGACTGGTTTTTCCTCAAGGTGACTGAGGCAAATAATTGTCATGATTCATTGATTCTGAGCCGCTCTTTCCTGCACTGACTGCACCGAATGGACATATCTACTTGCAGCATCTGCTAGGCCTATGGAGAGAAAATGTGTTGCTTGTGCAACCCATCATCCAGCCTTATTGAGGTTCAATTAGCAGCTAATAATCGAAAATATATGCAATAAAGAATTGTTGCTACCAATGTATTACACGCCAAAAAAGATGGTGTAGAAGCAGCCATTTCTTAAAAGCATGGATAAATCCCTGCATTCTCTACAGGAACTTTACACCTGAAACAATATATGTATTAGAGAATGTTACAAATGGAGGCAACACAGAGGGCTCTGGGACATCTTCAGCTGGTGACTGTCACTCCACTGGCCACAACAAAGGGAAACACACTGGATTAGCGCTCTACATGTGTTCTGGAGAAATGCGGCTTAATAAAAAAGCACTATACAGGGTCCTTTTTACGGTACGTTGGTTAAATCAAGCTTGAGAACAGTGGTACGTGGTGCAAAATGGATTAACTACAGCTTTAACAACCAGAGAGAAAACTGTCCATTTTGGTAAACGAAGTAAAAATTTTAAATTCTAGTAAATGATAGATAAGTCAAAAGCCTGAAATAAAAGAGTGCTATAGGAAGTAAGGCTAGTCGAGGTAATGCTGTCCACAGTCTCAGTAGTGAGGAAGACAGTTCAACAACTTCTGTTGAGTAATAAAGGTATTAATGTAGGAAGTGACATGAGCAGCTTTGATGACAAACTGCACAAACCGGTCCCTCGCACCGATGACACTGTTGCAGCTACTTTTATTTTAACTCACTTATTTGTACAGCTCAAATATTAATAAATTCTGATTCTTACTTGTACTTTTTTAAAACCTTTCCTCCGAGTGGTTCAGTTGCAGGTCTTGTTGGCTATTGTTGCGCTGACCCTTTGTTCACTTGCACCTGACAAGAACTAACTTATCTTTATATAGTTTACATTCTTAATGATCCATGTTATTTCAGGAGTTGGAAGTATTACAGCTTAAATTCTGCTTAAGGGAGTGCAGCTGCCATAGAACAAGGTTTTTAAGCCCCCCCCCCCCCCCAAATCCTGGTAGATTCCAGGTTAATGAAAATACAGATTGACAAACTTTGCGGCTCAAACACAGGAGGTTGGCACATGCACGGGTGCGTGGAAAGGCCTAGCGCTAAGGGTTAGCTGGTTGTAAATTTTTTGAATTGGTGGAAAAAAAAACCAAATGGTAAATGTACAACCCCATCTGAATGTGACTGGTGAACAAGGTGGCCGTGCAGGATGAGGTTGTGGGGATGAAGAAGCAAAGACGATGGAGCAGTGGTAATGGACATGAGTCACTGTAGGTGACTGGGAGCCCTGTGGATGGGTGTAGAAAATGACTGGGAGCACCAACAATCATTCAGAGTAGCTGGTGAGGATGCAATAAACATTTGGGAGACTCAATGATCGGCATGAGTTGGCAGTGTGCACACATGGAGATTGGGTCAAAGACAATGGCACTAATGCTTGACATAAGTCTATTAGGATGGAGAGGAATCAGCAGTGGGGACACTGACTAGAAAGGGTACCAGCCGTGAGAAAGCATTGTTGATGTTTATGTCTTGTAAAAACGGGAGCCTCAGCAACAGACAAGATGCAGCACAGTAATGACTAGGATCCAGTTGGGGACTGGTGGCAGGAACAATTGTGCAGAGGTACATTAGGGTGCACCCTATGAATTTGCCAACAGTAAACAAAGAATTCCTGTTGCTTTTTCTCAAACCACCAAGGAGATCAGAGGCAAACACAGTGAAGCCTATACATCACAAATACCTGGTACTATGAAGGAAAACAGAGCCTTGGGCAGTCTCTGGGTGAATGTGACTCAGATACAGGCCGAGAAAAACGGAAGGTAGGTGAACTGGTAGTGTTCTGATCTGGGCCTAAGTCTAGGGGTAGAGTTTAGGTTAACAATATAAAATACAATAAAGGTTGGGTTGTGGGGTATTGATGCACAGCAAACAGCAAATGAAACATAACCAGCCAGGTTAGCTATAATGCTAATTCCTGCAAAGTTTCAACAGTAGTTCATCTGCGTGAGGAAAATGCACGTGCACCTTCTTACCTGCTACATTTCCTTATGTGTGCAGCAACTGTTCACAGGGTAGGTATAAGATATGGCAAGAACAGGACGTATATAAGACTTGATATAAACAGGTAAATACTCATATAAAGGGTTGTGGACACGAGAACCAAAACGAAGAAAAGGCCGAAGCTCAAGTCTCTCCCAAATGCCTTCCTTATGTCAGCCAGGCTTCTCCTACTTCAACGCTGACTGGTTCCCACAGTCAATGATCAAAATCCTGAAAATATTAACAGAGAGACAAGAAAACACAGAGGAAAACACACAGGGGACGTGAAAGAACTCTTTGTGGACGGAGCAGCGGAGCAGGACGGCGGCAGCGTATCCCTGTGACTGATAGTTGGGCGTGGCTGTGGGTTTTAGTCTAATACTTCACTCTTAAAATTCATTTTGTATTCAAGCTTAAATTCATCTGACAGGCATGGCTGATTCTGTTTCATACACCGAGGAATTCACCGCAAAAAAAACTTAAATGTTCGCAGTCACCGTGATGTTAATTTAAAAAAAAAAATTAAAGACAGCATCAACTGACTTTCCTTTTTGTTGTTTGTCTTGGCAAAGTTTTTCCATTATTTCCTCATCAAGAAATGACAGACGCTGTCAGTTACTGTGGGAAAATCAAAACTAGTTGCCAATTTGATTCAGACTGTTAAGAACATTTTTATTTAAGACATTAAAATGAGAAAGGGAGTGGTGCTGACTGGCTACTAAACCAGCGTGATCCGTGAAATCCTGGTATTCTCGGAGACGACAGCAACTTTAATAAATCACACTGGAGGATTTTATTAGCCTTAAGAGAGACTGGAGGGGGGCAGTTTGACAAGGTGCTTAAAGACCTAAATACATAAATGCGATATAACGTGTTCCAAAAAAGACCCTAGAGCTGTCACCTTACAGTTGGAAGGTTCTTGGGTCAAACCTCTTTATTAAGGTAGTTGAATTAATACAGCAACGATACCTGCTGTACAAACAGGTACAGTGAGTGATTACAGTAGAGTAAGTTACTTTGGACAGATAAGTCAGATAAATAAGTAAATGTAAAATAAATCACGTGTTTCAACATTAATGTCTGATTTCAGCATTAACGCACGGATCGCCACTAGCGACAACCTTGTTTTAACTCTGCATGGCTGTCTGCTGACCCTAGATGAAGGCACAGCACTCATCTGCTGTCTTGTACCTGTTTCCATGTGTGGTCAGACCCCTGGAGTGGCAGCCCAGCCTTGGTGGGATATTCCAGGCCTCTGCAGTAATTTCAAACCAAAACACTGAGCCACACTTCTAAATATTTAGTCTCAAGAGGTCACTTCTTATGGTACTGAAACAAAAGCTTCCTTTCCCCAACACATAAATCACAAACTACTCATTTTTTAAACTTTTTTTGCTAAAATCTTTGTTCAATTCCATTTATTTTTTATGCTGTTTGAGAAGTACTAAAAAGGATTTCAAAATTGGTGCAATAAATTATAATATTTAGTACTCATTTGCATTCAACTATTCAAAATTTAATGTAATTTATTATTTTTGTCTATTTTCTTCACTATGACATTTATTTATATAAGTGATATTGTACCCAAAAGCCTCTTAGAATAATACCCTGTTGACAAAGTATGGTAATTTTTATTTTACCAGTTCTGGGTAAGTATCTTGATCAAGGGCACATCTGCAGAGGAGGGAATTCAAGCCTATGCCCTTTGAGTTTGTGGGAGTGGCAATAAGCGTTACGCCACCTACTGCCTAAGATTTAGGCGACAAAAAGTGACAAAAATTCCAAGCAGACGCAGTAAGTTGCATCATTAAAAACTGTCGCAAACACCTTTACCTAAGAATAATTTCACAGCCCCAGCTGTACAATTTAAAAATGCATGTTGTGCGTGTTTAATGTTAGGCTAAACGGGACAGAATAACTAACTTTCCACGGGTTAATGGTGACCCTCCACGATCCAGTAAGACAAACCATCCCTGAACCGAGCGAGGACCACGACTCTGACTTGCTTTAATGGATGTTCTTTTTAATTTGTTTTATATAAAAGAGCTTGAAGGCACCTTGAAGAAGCCACCAAAGTGCAATCTGATTCAGTCACGATCATGAAGGGAATGGATGCCTCCTGGGGGCATTTTTCGGCCCCTTATCTGATAGTTGCAGATGTGACCAGACGTCAGATCCATCAAAAGTGTCCAGGCTGAGGACAAGTTCAATTTTAAAACTGTTGTTGAGGAGTCGGCGTGGCTCCCCACCGTATCTAATGGATATACTCCTTCTTTTTCGTCACCGCTGTAATACTGCTGAGGGTGGTGGATGGCGCTATACTAAAGACAGCATGTGATCTGGTTTCACAACTCCAATGGGCCCAGAGCACAGCTCCCCCCCCCCTCGCTCAGTGGCACATCCTACGCATGACCCCTTTTCCACCACAAGTGCACTGCTGCCCTGGGAGTCCCATCCCGTGGCACTGAGACCCCTCATTAGGGCAGTGGAGCGTTGAATGCTGGGGTCATGACTGATATCTCCAAGGCTTCATTCTTGGCTAGAAGATGTTATCTGCACCGGCCCTCCCTCCTAAATGTGGCTTTAAAAAAGAGGAGGCTTCCGAAGAAGAATGCTGACTGTTTGCTCTGCAGGAGTTACCACACAACAGTTCAGCAAGATGGTGAGAAGAGCTAACCTGTGACCTGAGAGACATCGCAAACGTCCTGAATTCACCACTGCAAATACCAGTAATAGAGGGCATAACAGAAGCAACATGTCAATAATTTAAGTGCATCCATCAAAATGAAACTCAAACCTATCATTTTACATGTTGATACATACAAGGATTGATAAAAATTTTACTTCCTTCTAAGAACTGAAAACTGAAAGTCTTTGCAGAAAAATTTAGCTGGAGCAAAAATGCTGGTGGTATTTTAAAATAAGAATTCATCATTCCAGTATCATTGACCATTGTATCCTGGTCAAGGCCACTGTGGTTTGGAGCCTATCCCAGAACCATTGGACACCAGGCTATGAAACTACACCCTTGTTGAGGCACCAATCCATCACAAGGTGGCCTCACACTCGCATGCATACACTACAGGCAACTTTGAGAGACTAACTAACCTGAAGCATGTCTTTGGACTGTGGGAGAAAACCCATGCCGACACAGCTAGAACATGCAAACTCCACACAAACTGAACGGGATTTGAACTAGTGCTCAAAAAGTGCCTTCCCTGGTTCCAGCTGGACAGCTATCTGCGTGATAAGATGAACTTAAAGCTGTGGCACGGAGAATCTGTACAGTTTTAACGTATTCAACATTAAAACCGCCAGTCTATTTAGTACAGTCATTATAACAGCTCCCTGTTCCAGGTTTAACGTGAGGAAAACTGCTCATTATTACCGCTATTTTCAGAATTTAAATATTAATGTGCAGTATTTTTGCCTTCTTGCTGCAGGTTTTTGCATTTCTGAATGCGCGTTCTTCATGCAAAAACACTTGTGTGTAAAGCTGCTGTGAGCCTTTGCCAGATGTGCAGGGTGACCACTCTCCTACGTCTTCTCCTACGATACAGACTCAGCCTCTGGAAAGATATGTTACAGGCCTTGGCATGTTGAAAAAATAAAAAATGAAGTTAGAAATAACTCTGTCTGGGCCCTCTGGGCAGAAGTATTTGTGGATCATATGGGATTCTTGGCAGAAAATGACCTTTTAGTTTTTCTGAGGTCAAATTGGGGGTCTCTGTGCCCCACTGCAAAGCAAACTTGGATGCAAGAACTTTATTAGGATTACTGGAACTGCCACAGTGGTGAATTCACCCTGTAGTTGGCATTCAGTCCATTTTATCAATGGAATGAATCTGAGTCTGAATCAGATGCCTGCTGTTGCCAAAGATTCATCCATAAAATATCCCGCATACATAAAGTACCCCGCAACTGAGTCACTCGGTGCTGCTCTGGCCTAAAAGGTGGAAGCGGTGGAAAGGTAAAAAAAAGAATGCATTATATAAACACCAAACTGTTGTATCGTTAAAGTGGTTGTATTTAGCACAGTCCTTGTCAAGTGAAAAAAAAACAAAATATGTATCACCAAACTTTACATCTCTTGCATCGCTAATGTGTGCAGTGTCGTGTGTCGGTGTAACTTCTTATTTACATTTTCACTGGCCACATATAACAGCTACTGGCTCCTGTGGTTGAACCACTGGCTCGATGGTGATGTGCACACTGTGTGTGTGTGTGTGTGTGTGTGTGTGTAGCAGAAAACTGCATCCACATGTCGTAAATAACATATGTGGTTTCTGCCCTGTGTTTGGGACAAGAAAATGATTCGGGGTCTCATACATCAGCATGTGTGGTGTTCGTCAGTTTGTGTGTGTTAGAAAGTGCATCTGTGTTTGCCATATATATTTTCTTATTTTTGCATCTTCAATGACACATCATATCAGCATATGTATAGAGCGTTTGTGCGTGTGGAACGTGAGAAAACTCTTCATTGGTTCCATCAGTATGAAAACCCTTTTGTGTCTCATAAATTGTGTGTGCTGCCCTGTGTGTATGTGTGTGTGTGTGTGTGTGTGTGTGTGTGTGTGTGTGTGTGTTGGGTGGGCGTTAATGTGTGAAGTATGCTGTTTGTCTTCATCTTCACAAGTCAGTGGGGAACTGTAGGGAGGCATATGTCACTGATGTGTGTGGCGCCAATTCTGTGTGTCAGTGTGCAGCATATATTTGTGTGTGTGTTTGTTTAACAATGCAAAAATCTCACTGAGGATGAGAAGTACCTGTGTGTCAAATTTCAAACCTGTGGCTTAAAAAACAAAGCTGTGCATAAAGAGCAAATAAACAGGGATAGAGCTTTTTAAATATTGGGATTAATATATCCATCCATTCAGCCGTCGCCTGTTGAGCAGGCCTGGGAGTTTGAGGGTACTGTGCACTATTTTTGCTGTTCCTACCATCGAGCTCTTCTGGTCTGAGACCGATGGTGTCATGCATGGGATCTGATGGAGCCTCTCTTCCAGCTTAGGGGCAACAGCCCCAAGTATACGTATCACCAATGGGGCTACCTTGGTTTTCAGCTTCCCGATTCTCTTGAGTTCTTCTTTCAAGCCGTGGTATCTCTCCAGCTCCTCATATTCCTTCTTCCTTTCTTTCTGTTGCTGGGATCAGTGCCTCTGTGCTGTCCTTCAGTCCTGCCTAAAGAATGTCCTCATGTTGGCCATCTCTGCTATGTGGAGGTGGTAAATTCCAAGGAGGGGCTTATCCTTCTATGGCACCTCCTGTGCTTCCTTACTAATCAACTGGACAGAAAATGGGAAGGGGCCTGGAACACATAGACTGTATAGCAAGAAACCGTAAAAGGGGAGCCCTATTTTCATCATTTCTTGTGGGTAAAATTAGAAAAGCTCAGCCCCCCCATGCTGCAGCAACAGTACACGATATATACAAAAAATATGCGTGCATGGTTGGATAGCATTGTGGATAACATTGCCTCCGAGTCTGTAGGAAACTGGGGTATGACTCCCAGTTCAGGGCTACCACCACTATTCAGTAAGAGTCCATAGGCAAGAATCCTAATGCTACCCCCTAATATAAGAGTGACTATAAGAAAGTCATATATCAAAGTTATGCCTGCTCAGATGTTACCTAGATTAACAAGGTCCATGTTCAATTTTGGAGAACCAGGACAGTTTGATGGTACAAATCACTGATAGACAAGAGATCATAATTTAACTGGATTTAATGGAAGGCTACTACAACAGCAAACCTAATGAGAGAGGCTATATGAAACAAAAAGGGAATTATGGATAAGGAGGAGGCCATCATCCACACTTGCACAGAAACAGTCACCCCCATGTTCAAACATGAAACGAAGCCTCCTATCAAGACAAAAAAAATTGATGACACAACATGGAGATACCATGACTTACATCCAATGCAGCCACACTCAGAACCCAGAGGAGGACCTATGACTGAGTGTGTGCCAAAGTGCATGCCAGCTACCTTGCATGGTGCAGCTGCAGACATAAGAAAGAAGATCATGGCTTAACTAACTACTGTCAGCTGCCAAACTAGGTTGCCTAGACTTTTGTGGGACAAGCTGCCATCACACAGCATGCTTGCAGATATGAATCCACTAGTATCAATAATCCCAACCACCACCATAACAGAAACCAACAACCTGGTATATGCTACAGGAGTAGCAATGCTACAAGCACAAGGCTACAAAAGCCAAGAAGCCAACCAGACTTGAAGCTAAGACTGGAACTCAAAATAAAGACAGCTCAGAAGAAGGTTTACAAGTTGAGTGAACTACAAAAGGATAGGTACTGGCTATTGAGGAAGTACAAAGGCAGGTCCACAGCTGAGGGCCTGGAGTCTGCTAAACAAAGACTAACTGCACTGGCAACCAGATTGCAGAGATATACGAAAGAAGCAGAAGCCAAAAGAATAAATACTCTCTCCTCCCAAAAACCAGCTAGAGCGTAACTCTCAACTGCACTCCAGCAAGAGATCGGGCACAGATACACAAAGAGATTAAACAGAGCAGTACTGGAAGAGCATACAGGAGAAGACACCATCACACAACACCGGTGCCCTGGGAGAGACCGGAAAAGAGAGTTCCACATTATCCCACAACAGGAACCAGTCACTATCACAATTGCAGATGTCCAAAAGTGGGTCAGAAACATGAAGAACGGGGCAGCCCCAAGACCTGACGTGATCCATGCGTACTGGCTAATTAACTTAAAGCTCTACATACCTGCATAACTGCACAAACAAGCCAGCTACTAATACCCGTCCGGACTGGGTAACCCAAGGAAGGACACTACTGGCAATAAAAGACCCCACTAAGGTATCAGGACTATCCAATTACTACCCAATATCCTGATTATTCACAACATGGAAGCTCCTGTCAGACATCATAGCCAGCAAGCTGAATGCACATGCAAGTACACGAGCCCTGCCCAGAAAGGGACTGGAAACAACATCAGAGGCTCATAGCACCAGCTAATGGTAGACAGAACTATCCACCAAGATTCCAAGACCAGTCAGACCAGCTTGAGCACTGCCTGGATTGATTACAGGAAAGCATATGACTCGATGCCATACAAATGGATATTAGAATGCCTCATGCTATACAAGGTCAATAGAATGCTAGTAACCTTCATCAAGAACTCAACTGACCACCGGAAGACAACATTAGAAACCAATTTAAAGATAACCTGAGGACACTTATCCCCACTGCTGTTCTGCATAGGCCTGAACCCCCACAGGCAGAGCATTACTAAGACTGGTTACAGCTATATAAGAACAAGGGTGGAGCTACCATCAGGCACCTTCTGTACATGGATGATATCAAGTTGTATGCCAAGTATGAAAGATTTACACTGACTCCCTTTCTCCCTGAAACACTGACTCCCTGATCCACCTGACCAGGATCTACAGTAAGGATATTGGGGTGTCGTTCAGAATAGAGAAGTGCGGCAGAATGATAGTAAAAAGAGAGTAAGTGATGAGGACAGAGGGAAGTAAAGTACCACAAGGTCACATATCAGGTGTGCAGGATGACAAATCTGCAGCAATTACATGAGGCAATCATATCAACATGGACCAGAATTGCTGAGAAAGTTTTGAAGCACCTTGCTGAATCCATGCTATGAAAGCCATTCCAAAGCCAAGCCATTCTGAGAGTAAAAAATACCAGTATTAAAATAGTGTTCCTAATAAAGTGGCCGGCAGGTATATGTGATCCTATTTCTTGTGCTCAAAATGTAGTGGAACTTATGTGTATGTGGCAGCTTCTCACAGTATAAACTGAACCAAAGAGTGAGAGTTTTCCCATTAAATACCCTGTTTGCACATTCAGACATCTGAAAGTATCGATCCCCTTGCAGTTTATTCAAATAATGGGCCATTGTTCCGGAAAAGTGTTGAAATGAAAAGACCCTTTGTCATCCATACATTCATCCTCGGTTTGCGGTGGAACAAGACAAAAAAGCTATGAAAAGAACCTAATTCTTGCTTATTCTACAAACATTCAAAAGTAGCCTGGACAATATTATAGAGACTCTTCAAAAGTTACAAGAAATAATTGTATCGTATTGATGCTTCAAGGAGACTATTTTCCTTTAATACCATTTTCCACAGGTGTCTTCAATTGGAAAATTATTCGTTCAGGCAGTTTAAATGGAGAAAAGTTCTCACTCTGCTGTTTTGGATCACTGCATGTCACACTAAACATGGAAAAGAGAAGCAAAAGCAGAGAGTTATCTGAGGAGGTTAGAAAGACAATAACAGCAAAGTATGGTCAATTTAAAGGCTACAAGAACATCTCCAAAAAGCTTGACATTCCTGTGACCGCTGTTGTCAATATTACCAAGAAGTTTAAGTCTCATGTAATGTAATTGTAACCAACTTGCCTGGACGTGGCTGAAGGAGGAAAATTGCCCCAAGATTGAAATATTACTTGAATGGCTGAGAAAGATCCAAGGAAAACATCAAATCAGATCCAAGCTGACCTTCAAACTCAAGGTGCAACAGTCTCAAGTCACAACATCCATCGCTGTCTAAATGAAAATGGGCTCCACGGTAGAAGACACAGGAAGACCCAGAAACACAAAAAAAGCCCAAGTGGAGTTTGCCTGTTGGAAAGTGACCGTCCTTCTGGGAGAATGACCTTTGGTCAGGCAAAACAAAAGTAGAGCTTTTTGCTAAATTATACCAACTCTGTGTTCACAGAAAACAAAATGATGCTTTTGAAGAAAAGCACACCGTCCCTGCTGTGAAATATACTGGAGGCTCAGAGATGTTTCAGGGTTGCTCTGCTGTCTCTCGCACTTGGTGCCTTGAATCAGCGCCGGGCACAGTGAAATCAGAAGACTATCAAGGCATTTTGGAGAGAAACATACAGCCCAGTGTCAGAAAGCTGTGTCTCAGTTGCAAGTCATGGGTCCTCCAGCAAGATAATAACCAGAAACATACCTCACGAAGCACCCAGGATGAATGAAAAGAAAACACTGGACCGTTTTGAAGCGGCCTGATCTGACTCCCACATAACATCTGTGGAAAGAGCTGAAACTTTGAGGTGGGAGAAGGAACCCATCAAACTCGAGAGAACTGATGCTCAAGACAAGTGGGCCAAATACTTTTGTCGCTTTCAACTTATTTCAGAGAAAATTGAGTTTTTTTTTTTTCAAAAGTGGAAGGTACCAATAATTTTGGCCACGTCTGTATAACTTCTACAATATGTCTACTGAGTGAGGGGTTCAGGTTGGTTAGGTCAGGGATTCCACCACTGAGCTGGGCAGACTGGGTCAGATTAAGGATTGACTAACAACGGCTCTCGGTTTGCTCGAGTCGCACCGTCGATCGCTGTCTGAACGATGAAAGGAAAAGATGGCTGGAGAAAAGCGAGCAAAAGGCGTTATACTTCTCCAGAAGACGGTACCCTTTCAAATGACCCCACAGGAATTTCTAGGTTCTGCTCATCTTTTAACAGTGATTTGTACGCATCACAATACAGTGAAAAGAATGTAATAACCGAAACCGAAAAACTTGACAATTCTCATATGGATCTGCGTGAGCAACCTTAGAAGGTTACCTTAGAAGAAATAATCCACTGAGCACCAAAAGAACAATAAATCTCCGGGGCCCCATGGTTTAATAGCCGAATTTTATACCTTTTTTGTGTCAGCAGATGACACCTTTTCTACTCTGAGTTCATTTCGAAACTAAACACACCCCTTACATACAACTCTTCCCGCCTCTCTGACTCACTGTCAGTCTTAACCTCCAAAGGGATGTTTCTCTGAAAGGCACAGATTTACTTAGGAAGCAGAGGGTTTTGTGATATTAACATATGCTGCTCTATCTTTGCATTTCGGTGGTCAAACTAATAAGTTAACAGACCGAATGCTTTTTGATTTCATTTCGAACAGTTATATACGTTACATTAAAAAAGAGTTGTTCACAATGCAAATAATAAAGATTGGCCTTTTTTTGTGCTTTAACACCTTGGGTCACACATTTAAGACAAACTGGATAAAACATCACTTAAAACCCCCCAAATCTATTTGGAACTCTGCACCCCATTATGTATTTTCTCAGTTTGGTAATCTTAACTTTTGCTTATTTTGCAACTACAAAACAGACAAAATCTCATTTGAATGATCATCTTTCCACAAACGGGTGCTTTACTCTTGGTTGCTAATTTAAAGACAATTCTCTCCACAAATCTATTTTATTCACAACAATATAGATATCCTGTGTAAGAAAAAGTCATTATTTTAGAAATACTGGGTTTGATCATAACATTCTATTGGTGGCTTTACTATACAATTCTAAAGGACTGCTGTTACATACAAAGAATCACTTTTCTCACGTTAATTTACTGTGGAAGTACTTTTGTACTTTTTCCACTTCCGTACGATGGACTGTATGGACGTATGGACAATTGGACGTATGGATGTATGCATANTCACTTTTCTCACGTTAATTTACTGTGGAAGTACTTTTGTACTTTTTCCACTTCCGTACGATGGACTGTATGGACGTATGGACAATTGGACGTATGGATGTATGGATGTATGCATGTATAGACGGTATGGACATATAGATCTATGGATGTATGGACTGTATGGACGATTGGACGTGTAGATGTATAGATGTATGGACGTACGGACTGTATGGACATATGGATGTATGCATGTATGGACGGTATGGACGTATAGATCTATGGATGTATGGACTGTATGGACGATTAGACGTGTAGATGTATAGATGTATGGACGTACGGACTGTATGGACATATGGATGTATGCATGCATGGACGGTATGGACGTATAGATCTATGGATGTATGGACTGTATGGACGATTGGACATGTAGCTGTATAGATGTATGGACGTATGGATGTATGCATGTATGGACGATATGTTCAGTGCCTTTAAGGTGGGCTTGTACTCCTTCCCAGAGCTGTGTGTTTCTGACTTGTTTTGAACGCTCATTTTCTTCATTTTGGTTTGCTTTGCGGAATATCTGGACCTTACTGTTGGACCTCAGTGAGAGAAGGTCTTTATCCCCATAAATGAGGTGAGGGGATTCGCCCATTTCCCACACGAGCGAAGTCCATAAGCAAACTGGGGGGTCGGTAAGTAAGACACGACATCTAAGCAAAGACGGCATTATATTTGCAAAGGGGACGGATTGCTTTTTAACTTTACTTTCTGCTAAGCTGCTGAAAGATCTTCAGTTGGTTTCTTTTGATTTGCCACGATATTCTGTAAGTTTAGAATCAGACACAATAAAATGGGAAAATAGTTTTGGAGCTGAATGTAGTGTACAGTACACATATATGTGGACGTATGCATGTAAACGTGGATTACAAAAGTCATTTTTGCATTAAAAAGAAATATGAAATAAGCAATAAGGGCAGATTTAGCTTGTGCAAAGCGGGTGTTTAAATTAAATCCAGTTTTTATTTTTAACCACACCAGTACAAAGCAGTAAAAACTGACAAGCTGTATACATGGGCAAGTAGTTTAACGGCGCAAATCTCTTTCCAGAAAAGCGTCGATTTAATAAACGTGTGTAAATAAAACATAACTGGCAACCAGCTTTTTCAAAGCGCATAGAAATGACAGGTGGGCAATATTGTGCTGCACTTACGCAAATCGCGGGACGAAAAATAGCCGTTATTTAAACACCGATGCAGCTGTTGGGAAATAAAACCTTTTTATAGTCCGTTTGCATTATTTAGCAGACGTTATTTTGCGTTATCGATGATGGGCCGTTTGACACAAACTGGCGCATTAACAGCGAGATCGTTTTTGAAGGAATGCGTGTAAAACACGTCCCTCGCGCGACAGAAAAGGTTGTGTCCCCACAGGTCACCAAAATCCTCACGTCCACTTTTATGCACCGTCTCCCGCGCGCCCAGACACCCGGGGAAGTTCTTACCGAACCCGCGACCCCCCCCCCCCACAAGGGGGGACTCAAAGCGCAACTTGACTCGCGCAAAAGATCGCGCGCGGAGGATGCAAACCCGCACCCTACCGGTGCCGTACGTACCCAGAGGCAGCACGAAGAAGAAGGGCATCCAGCAAAGGACGAAGACGCCCACCACGATGGCCAGCGTCTTGGCAGCCTTCTTCTCCCTGGAGAACTTCATCAACCGCACCGAAAGGGAGCTCCGGAAAGGGTGGCCCTTGGCCTTCCCGCTCGCCCCCGCGTCCTCGGGCGCGCTCCGGTAGTGGATGCGCAGGACCACCTCCATGGACTTGTTTCGCTCGCGCTTCACGCCGGCCTCGAGGCTCCGCGTGGTCCTCCTGGCTACCACGTAGACCCTGAAGTACATGACGAGGATGACCAGGAGAGGGAGGTAGAAGGAGAAGAGCGAGGAGAAGAGCGCGTAGCCGGGCTCCTCTGTGATTCTGCAGATGCTCTCGTCGCTCGGCGGCGGCTCCTTCCAGCCTAGGAGGGGCCCGATGGAGATGACCATGGACGAGAGCCACACCACCACCAGGATGACCCCGGCCTTCTTCTCCGTCATGATGGTTGGGTACTTGAGGCAGAACTTCACGCCGATGTACCTGTCGATGGAGATGACGCACAGGCTCATGATGGACGCCGTGCAGCAGAGCACATCCACAGCCGCCCAGATGTTGCAGAAGACCCGTCCGAAGAGCCAGCAGCCAAACACCTCGAGGGACGCGGAGAAGGGCAGCACTACGATGCTGAGCAGCAGGTCCGCGATGGCCAGGTTCACGATGAAGAAGTTGGTCACTGTCTGCAAGTGCCTGTTGCACAGCACGGACAGGATGACCAGAATGTTGCCTACGATGGCCACCAGGATGAAGACGCACAGGAAGACCCCGGCCCCGATGACCTGAGGGTCCAGGGTGAGGTTCGCGCAGCTCCTGCCGCTGATGTTGCCGAAAAACTGGTCCGCGAAGGAGATGTTGACCGAGTGGATCGCGTGGCTCTCATTCACCGGGCCGGAGAGGTTCATTTTAAAACTCCATAAAGAACTTTCAGACAAAGTTGATCGAGTCTGAAAACGTGCACATATTCACGTGACACCACAAACCCGCCACGCACGAGGGGGGGAATTAAAGAATTTCCTCCCGCAACGAAATCTTAAGGGCGCAGCTTCGTCTGCAGCACCATCCCGTCGGCGAGCTCAGCATCGCTTCCACCAGGTCCTTCAGGTCCATTTCTCAGATCAAACGAAAGAGGACAGCTGTCACGTAAACAGTCACGTTACCGGGAAGCTCCTCACGTTCATTCTGGAAATAAGAACTGATGTCGGAGGTAAAAGATCCGTCTCCTGCTTCTGATCTTCTGACGTCTCCTTTCCACATCCTCAGCTTCGTTTTTGCTCCACGGGAACCATGTTCTGCAGGAAAAGTCCACGAGCGAACTGCCGAGGTGCAGCTTCGCGCGTCCGCGCCCGAGGTCTCCTCCTCTGGAGCGCGCGGCACCGGTGACGCGCTTCGCCCCCCTCCCCGCGCCGCTCCACACGCGGCCACGAGAGGGCGCTGCGTCCCCGAGCTACTCGGACGTCGGTAGTGATTCGCGCTGAAACGACGACGACGAATCCGTTTTGTTTGAAGCGTCAAACGGCTTCGCCGAAGACGATATAAATTTACATAAATCTGTTTTATGAATCTTCAGACTTTCTCTTCAAGTTCAAAACAAGGAGACAAGACTGCGGCCCTGCAAATGACGTGGAGGCACTTTTTCTGTTATTTATTCCAAAATGATTTTACACAGATGATTTGCCAAAGGCTGCACCTTGAACACTTTTTTTAATTTTATAATTTTTCCAAAACTGGGAGAAAACTAACCTGCGTTTAACAAATTAACGCATTTGGTAACCAGCTACTCATGTTGGCTCCTCCATAAAATATATAAATGAGAAAGGAACTTGCAGACATGATGCGTCTTTGCATTTAGTAAATAAACAGAAGACACACGGATAAAAAGTGAGTCAACAAGGAAAACCACTGAAGACGGCTCCCGGTTGAAGAAGATCTACGGCCACGATGCTGCTGCTGAAGACAAACAACCACACGTGGAATGTGACGAGAAGGAGGTTCTCTTGTGAGACGCCGGGGGCCGGAGTTGCGAGGGGGCCGGGGACCATGGGAAATTTCGACGGGCTGTTGTGGGGTCCTCTTTGCGTTCAGGAACAGCGGCAGAAGCGTGTGTGCGATGCATAGGGGAGGTTTTTGAAAGACCCGGGTAAACACCCCTGTCCTGCAGACCCCTGTGACCCGGGAGATTTGGGATTGTGAATAATGGAGCGTGAAATTCTGGCTAATCTGGCTCAGCCCACCTCTCTTCACTCTGTCAGCCGGAACGCAAGGCGTGAAGCCGTTCCTGTACGAAAATAAAACGGGAAATATGACGCCTGTGAGGGGAAAAATATAAAAACTGATTGAAGGTGGGCTCAAAGATGTCTTCTGTTAAATAACTTTGTAGCCTGTTGTGTTTCTGGTTGTGATTGTTTCAAGAATTCAGACCAGAAGGTGCACCAGAAATCCCGCTCGGCGAAGACCTCCAGTTTGGCGGATCGTCCTTCTTAGTTGCGCCCAACTGTCCCGCGTTCTCTTCTGCGGTGGGAATTATGTAAATGACCTGCAATTGTTCAGTGACTGACAGAATACACTTGAATTTCACGATACCACCAAAACTGGCCATAGCACTTTAAGGGTTTACTTGGTTTGGCCAAAGAAAAAAAAAAAACGGAAGAAACACCTACGGAAACGACAGGCGTCTGTTTCAGTTTTCCATTTGGTCCACAGTGGCCAAACCTTTGCGTGTGACATGTTTAGACAAATGACACTTTGTGCCTGAAAGAAGAGGATCATAAGTTTGTTAAATATTCAGGGCTACAGCAGAAAATCATTTTTTTTCTGAAAAGGAGTGTGGGGGGGGGGTTACAAAATGAATGTTAACAGATGTTTAAGATCATCACTTAGTGCAGATCTATAGGAAGTTCTTGCATGTCTGTCCTTCTGAAGTGCTCAAAAAAACGGCAAAGGAAGCATGTTGACATGAGACCTCTCAGCTGTTGGAGATTTCCACATCTCCGCTCCTTGAACCCGAGGTGTTTGAGGACCACTAGTACCGACGTAATATCGTGCTCTCTTGTTTGCTACTCCGTTTGAGGTTTCTGCTCTCATTGGGTGCACTGAGACACAGTGTTACTCTGGTGGGGTACCAGAGGCTTTTTCAGGTGCTCCACATCACTGAATTCTCTCTAAATCAGGTGCCATCGCTGCCCTCGGTTGCCCCTCAGCCATTCCGTCCCAGGCAACATCCCTTAAGCAGGACCCCTTCACAGCTACAGCCCCCCCACCCCTTACCTGCTCCATTCTGAATGAGCATTTAGCAACACCACCTCAACTGTCTCACCCGTTCCACTCATTTCGTCAGCGTTTAATCGTCAAGTTGCATGTTTCATAGATTTATTAATATATAAATAAAGTACGTCTGTGCAGAATTACAGAAATGAAGCTGCGCAAAGTCTTTGAAAGTCCCCCGAAGATGTGAACTGGCTAAAAGATGCCGCTACAGCTGCCAAAGGAAAGTGCTGTGGCGTTGGAGCAAAACAAGTATCAAAGCCTCTAAAGGGGTGAGTGTCGGTATCCCTCTAACCCACAAATGCATTTCCCGCCTTGTGTCTCTGGCTCCTGTCAGGCCGTCTGGTCTGTCGCGTTCATCCCTGTTGCCGCTCCGCTTGATAAATTGCAAGATCTGGTTTCACAGTCCTGCCTCAGCAAAGAGGAATCCAAACTATTCCCGGTCATGCCAAAGCCTCTTCTGATCAGAGGGTTCTGCTTGAGGTGTGCTGCTCTCAGTTTTGCGGACGGTGCGTTCGTGTCGGGTTTCTATTACCGCGGAAACTCTCTTTGTCACCCCGTCCATTTTTGGGTACGGGGGTCCAGCCGGGGAGGTGAGGCAGGGTTCTGTCAGGACTGGACGCCTGTCTGTTACGAGGCAATCATACACACTCGTTCACTAGCGCACACTAAGGTCAATTCGGTTGCTAATTCAGCTGAAACGTGTATATTTGGACTGTGGGAGAAAACCAGAGCACCTGTAGGAACCCTATACAGATATGCAAACGCTAACTCCACACAGACGGAGCTGGTTTCAAACACACTTGGGCCGGCGGAGAGCTTTGAGGTACCAGAACTAAGGCAGCGTTAAGGTTGCGTTACGGCGACAACGCGGCAGAAAGAGGAAGTCGGCACTGCGTCGTCCCCGGTGCAAATTTACCCCCAAAAAACGGTGGCAACATTCGGCCAGTGTCTGGGCTGCTGGCTCAAACAGCAACAGGCCTTGTTACAGAATTAATGTCTTCCTGTCACTCGGTTCACGTGACAATGACAGGCCTTGTTGAGTCGGTGACTTCCATGCTGTACGATGGCGCTCGCATGTGACGTGGTGTGGAAAAGCAGTGGCTTTGGCTCTGAGTGGCTCTGAAATACAGTCGCCGCTCATATGTCAGAAGGCACGAGATTGTTGTCCTTTGGAGCTGGAATGACAAGGACATCCTCTGTGCGGACCCCCATCCCGCCAGCATCACATCATACTGCTTCTAGCTCGTGCGATGGGTTTCATTGCCCAAAGTGGATGATAGGTAGGTGCTGCGGGAGGCACTGAAGTACAGGGAGAAGGTGTGTGTCAGGGTGAGAGGAAATATTAGATTATTATTAATTCATTAATTGGACACTTCTGTCAACAGTGACTTACAGCCTCCAGTTTGCACACTAAGCTACTCACTCATGTACAGTACTGTGCAAAAGTCTTAGACACCTGTGGGAAAAATGCTATAAAGCAAGGATGGTTCCAGAAATAATGCCATGAATATTTATTAAACAATAAACCTTCTAAAAAGTGCAGTAGACAAAGAAAACCTCAATCAGATCAATATTTGGTGGGACCACCCTTTGCCTTTAAAACACNAATATTTATTAATCAATAAACCTTCTAAATAGTGCAGTAGACAAAGAAAACCTCAATCAGATCAATATTTGGTGGGACCACCCTTTGCCTTTAAAACACCATCAATTCTCTTATGCAAATTTGCATGCAGTTTAAGGTAGAGGTTGGCAGGTTCTTCCAAACATTTTGAGGAGCTGGCCACAGTTCTTCTGCACACTTTGACTGTCTCTGCATCTCCTAACAGACTGACTTGATCATGTTGAGATCAGGGTTCTGTGGGGACCAGACCATCTGTTGCAGGATTCCTTCTTTTTGCTCAACATAGTTGTGTATGACTGAGATTGGGTGTTTGAGGTCATTCTCAGGCTGCACAATGAATTTGGGACCAACCAGAAACCTCCCTGATGGCAGATAAGAATCTACCTGTACTTCTCAACACACATTCAAGTTGCATATCTAACACTTTTGCACAGTACTGTATACAGGAGTGAATTAGTGAGCCATAATGAATTAGTTCAGGTGAGCACCATGATCAAGAGAACTACTGCAGCAGTGGAATTTGAGCCTGTGTCCATCAGCTGCAAGGTAACCATTGTAACCGCTCTAACCACTATTTCACCCACTATAAAATAGGAGAAATAAGAGAGCATCTCAAGCGTCATTCTGCCGTTCCTCTGAGGTGAAAGAGAATCACAGGTCTGCTGAACATGTAAAATTTTTAAATCTGCTTCACCGCCTCAATATTTCATTGGGTTTAAGTGCTGCATTTGGGGATGAAAACGGTTCATTTTAACATGGTCTACTGTGTGGAGAGGTTCTCACAGCAGCCTATCATATGGTAAATACACTCGCTGGCCACTTTATTAGGAACATTATTGTAATATTAGGTAGGACCCCCTTTGCTCTCAGGACAGCCTGGATTCTTCATGGCGTGGATTCAGCAAGGTGCTGGAAACATTCTTTAGATATTTTGCTTCATGTTGGTGTGACTATATCATGTAATTGCTGCAGATTTTTCCATGGCACATTCTTGCTACCAATGTGCTGTTCTACCACATCTCAAAGGTGCTCTGTGGGATTCAGATCTGTGACTGGAGACGCCCATTCAAGTACTGAACTCATTGTAATGTTCATGGAACCAGTTTGAGATGACGTACTCTGTGACACGGAGCATTTTCATGCAAGAAGTAGCCATTAGAAAGTGGGTAAATTGTGGCCGTAAGATGCACGTGGTCAGCAAAAATTCTCAGATATACTCAGATATACTCATTCAAATGAGGTTTGATTGGAATTATGGGCCCCAGTGTGGGCCAAGAACACATTCCCCTCCCCATTACTATATTGAACTGGTGACACAAGGCAGGTTGGGTTCCTGGCTTCATGCTGTTCACTCCAATTCTGAGCTAACCTCTGTCACAGCAGAAATCAAGATTCATCAGGCCAAGCAATGTTTCCAATCTTAAACTGTCCAGTTTCAGGTGAGCCGGTGCCCGCTGTATCCTCAGCTTCCTGTTCTTGGCTGACAAGAGTGGAACCTGATGTGGTCTTCTGCTGTTGTAGCCCATCCGACTCAAGGTTCAACTTGTTGTGCCTCAACAGATGCTTTTCTAGCAAACACTGTTATAAAGAGTGGTTACTTGAGTTACTGTAGCCTTCCTGTCAGCTCGAACCAGTCTGACCCTTCTCCTCTGACCCCTCTCGCCAACAAGGCGTTTCCACCCACAGAACTGCTGCTCACCGGATGTGTTTTGTTTTTTCACACCGTTCTGTATCGACTCTGAAGACCGTTGTGTGCGTTGTGTGTGAAATCCCCAGGAGAGCAGCAGTTTTTGAAATACAAACTGCAAACCACATCTGGCCCCAACAACCATGCCGTAGTCAAAGTCACTTAGATCACATGTTCTCCCCGATTCTAAAGTTTAATGGGAACATTCTTATAACCCATGTTTGAGTGATTTTATGCATTACGCTGCTGCCACATGACATGGTTCCCAATAAAGTGGCTGCTGAGTGTATGCATCAGGATAGCAGGTACGTACAGAGCTTCCCTTGATCATGATACTGATACGGTGAAATTTTTCATGGTATATAAACGGTTAAATGTCTAACTTAGTTTAAGAAACTTCAATTTGCAACCTGCCTTGCAAAAAAGGAGTCAGATAAATAATATGCTCCCTTTTCTCTCTTTATTCTGTCTGATGTTCAGGGAGAAATGTAGAAAGAAGGGGACACTCTTTGTACATCCTGAGCAATGTGTTTGTTTCCATGGATTAAAAAAAAACACCCTTGAATGTTTTGCGAGTAAATGGCACCTTATTAATCAAAAGTTATAAATCACATTGTTTTCAACTTAGTGATTTGTGTAGATGGTGAGAGTTGACTAAGGAGGACTTCATGGATGAACCTCCTTTTGCACCTATGAACCTGGCCAGGGTGGGGTGCTGTAGAGACTAAGCGGTGTCACCTGCAGGGTGTTGTAATTTCACAGGGTCCTGTCCTCAGCTGTGCAGCTGTGACTCAGAGGGTCGTACTCTGCGGATCACGGCGGTCACGCTATTCACAGAGCTGCTGTGGTCAAGCGGGGATTCGTCCAATGGGACAGGAGTCACCGTCACCCCCAGGCCCCCCAGGGTCATGTTGTTCGCAGATCAGCCTGGCTGCAGTTGGACAAGAACGAGTCCCACAAGACAGGCAAAGATAGCTCCTCCAGCGCAGCTTCACGCCTTGATGTCTCACACACACACACACACACACACACACACACACACACACACACACGGCAGTCACCAAGCATTAATATTCATACCCGTAGAAGGATAATGTAATAATGACAGAGGCAACAAGTGGCGTAGCAGTCGGGACATCTATCTTTGGACTCCAAGCACCTGGGTTTAAACCCTGCTTCGTGCTGTAACCCCTTCGATGAAGGTACATCCCCTAACTTGATGCAATAAAAATCACCCAGCTATATAAACAGGTAAACCACTGTAAGATGCTTTACGGTGTACGTCATACCGAAGAAAAACATTGGCTAAATATAAAATAAACGAATAGTTAACCCAGATGTGGCCACACAGACACCCTGCACGGTAATACAAAGCACAGATTTGCCCAAAATGACAGCCACGCGTATTCCGTGCACGAGGCCCGCCTTGCCGCTGAGAACAACTGTGAAGTATTAACAGTGAATTTACGCAGGGCCTTTCCTGTCCAACGGCGAGGTGACGGCGTCGCCGCCGCTAACGCCCCCGCCTCTCCGAGGACGTGACGCTTTGGCCGAACGCACGCCGCCCGCGTTAAAAAAAAAAAAAGCTAAAGTGACCACGGCGTGCCGCGGCATTTTGCCGGTGAAACGCGCGGGTGCGGCGTGACCGCGGAGGTCTTGTTTTCGCCTCCCGCCGTTTTCTGACATTTATCACGGGCGCCACGCCAGCATCCCCAGCTGCCTCATTAGCCACGAACACAGAACAACACGATATCCTCTCTGGGGGGCAGAAACAATGAATTACCTCCATTCAGACGGAATAATAACCGCACGTAGAAATAATTATCCGGCGCAGCCGGTGCGCTGCTGGAAAAGGCAGGAAAAAACGCACCGAGCAACGTCCCCCAAAAGGAAGTCGTACCTGGTCTGCTCTATTGTACCTGTCAGGTGTTAAGGTATTTAACCGTGATGTCCTCTAGACACCGCGGTAAGACGAGGTAAGATGTTTCCTCTAAAGGCCCCTTATTACATCACGAGGCCGACGGTGTTTTTCTCCTTGCCCCCCCCCCCCCAACCAGGCCCACTTTGTGCAAGAGGAGTCCATGTCCACAGGTGAAATGCATTGTGGGAGATGTGTTGGCTTTGTTTTGCGCTAGGCGGCTTTCTGGCGGATAACGGAACGGGGAGGCGGTGTCAAATAAAATGGCCCACCGTCCGCCTCCCTCCGCGAGAAGGAAGAGAGCGAAGGGCAAGGTGTGAGGGAGTTTTGAGCAGACCAGCAGCTGCTGAAAGCTCATGTTGTGGTTTATTATCAGTTCCAGCATTTTTTTTTTTTTTAGTCCTTGACTTCATCACTTCAACAAACAGGGGTGCTTGGAAATGCCTGATGTTACCCAGGTACCCATTTTATACACAGAAGGTTCTCTAGTGACTGAGCCATTGCCTTCCAATCTAAAGGACATAGACTGGAATCCCTCCCCCCCGTAGTACCTGTGGTCAAGGTACTTTGAACTGATAATATTAAATATCCAGCTGAATAAGAGAGTAAACCTCTGCAAAACTGGTTCTTTAGCACAGTCGTGCTTAATAAAGGTTGAACATGGTCCAAAGGGTTGCTGCTTTGAGTCTCAGGTGGTGCTTTTCTATAGTAAATGACCCCAAAGAAGGGAAGCTGGTAAGTATTGGCGTAACACTGCAGAGACCAGCGTGCTGCAACAGGGAACAACATTAATATGTTGATCGATACGATAATATCGAGCGTCTGATGCGACACGTGTCGCTCGCAGGCCTCTTCACGTCTCCATCGCACCCCCCATCCCGTATTTACAAACAGCACAGTCAAAAAGCCCGGATTAGATATGCTGCTGCGGGACTCTGTGTGCCGGATAAAATATGACTGGGCTCTGCTCTCTAGTTGCTAAATTTTTCAGCAGAAATGAGGTTTATATTAAGCTGCTCAGCACATAAGAGACAGATGGAACTTGTTGAATAATGACTTTTATACACTTTTTGCCCTCATTTCCTTAAGGGGGGGTGGATGTTATAAGTTTTTGATGGTCCACATTAACCCGCAGGGCTCTGGGCAAAGTTCTTATTGCTGTTGTTGTTAAGTGCTGTCGAGTCGACGTCAGCCTCTGACAACTCTGTGGCTAATCCTGATGGCTGATCTTTCACAGAGGGGTGACCGTACCAGTCCACTGCACTGCAGGTCCTCCTCTTTTGCACTGACCTTCAACCAAGCATGACAACCTTCTCCAGTGAACTTTCTCTCCACATGATGTTTGAGTTATGAATGTTGAAGCCGTGTCATGGGGGCTTCCGGGAAGAGCTAAGGTTTGAGCTCCACCAATACTGAGGTGTTGGTTTTTTCACTGGTGTCCTCAGAATTCTCCACCAAAGCAATGCTTTTTTTGAGGAAGGAGAACAGGAATGTCAGACAAACAGTGCACTGTGTGTGTGTGTGTGTGTGTGTGTGTGTGGTGTGTGTGTGTGTGTGTGTGTGGGGGGGGGGGGGGGGNNNAAAAAAAAAAAAAAAAAAAAAAAACAAAATTGTGGGGGGGGGGGGGGGGGGGGGGGGGTCACAGTTCCACAGAACTGGGGCACACCTTTACAAAATGAAAGAATTTCACCCATTCTGAGCTTTCCATAACTTGGCTGTAGACAAAAATTAATATCATCATTTCTCAGCGGGTAAAGTGAAGCTCTTTCCAAGCAGAAGTACTTACAAAAACAAAACAATAGCCCAAATTTAATAAGAAATATTATAACTATCAAATCTGATATACCAGAATTCAAAACAACTGTCAAGAGTCCTACATGTGCGGACATCTGTATTAATCTGTATTTCCTGTCTCTGCACAGTGAATTGAAAGACAGGAATTTTAGACAAAGAAATAAAATATACCAAGATTATAACAAATATACAAGATTATTCGAATTTTATCATAAATGACTCTAAACATAATAAGCAATCGAGTAAACTAGCTAAAGAAAGCCAAGAGGCGAGATGCTTTGATACGGAACAGTATATTATACAAACCAATTCATTCGTGCGATTCCCAGCACCAGAGAGACCCGAGCACCAGACTACTACGTTCCCATTCAAAATGTGGCAAAGATCAAAACGCTTAAAAGAACGTTTGTAAATAAGAGTCAAATGATTAATTTCAAAGGAGCTGAATAAGAGAACATTCCTAATTCGATCACATGCCCTCAAGGCACTGATGGGTCCTTGAGAGATATTATTTAGACGTGTCTGTTGCAAAAACAGGGAGTCGCAGAGAGGAGCGAAGGGGTGTGGAGTCTCTCACAAAACCGTTCTTGATGCAAAAGCAGTATCATCAAGGAAAGCGGATAAAGCTGCAGCGTGCAAAAGACGGCCTCTTTCTCCTTGTCCCAGCCTCTCCCTTGGTCCTACAAGTAGGTGTAGGGACTGGCTGAAAGCACATTACCAGATAATACTCCATTTGCATTTACTATGTTTTATTGTTTGCTGTGTGAAGCACTGAAGTTATGCGTTATGAACATAATACTGCTGTGAAGTAAGTTCCTGCCGTGTACAGAAAGCAAGCTGTTACATGCATAGTGTTTATTTAATTTAATAATGGGGGCATTTCAGGACTTCTTGCTGAGGCCTTCAGCAAGAAGAAAGCCACGCAACTGCTTCTCCTCCAGGTCCCATGCCACCCTGAGGTTCGGTTCTCCCTGTCCCCAGAGAACATGGCTATAGAGGAGTGCATAGCCAAGGCCCTCCTCAGTGGCTTCATCTCACCCTCTACTTGAGGGCTCAACAAAGTCACCATCAAGCAAACTGCCACTCTTTTCCATCAATGAACACTGCCTTGGACATCCTCTCTGGTGCCTCCTATTTCACCAAACCTGATCTGCGAAATGCCTACAGCCTTGTTCGTGTGAGGAAGGGGGATGATTTGAAGAGGGTGTTAAGCATCCCCACTGGCCAGTACGAGTACCCCGTGATGCTGTTCGGGTTGGGTAATAGCCTTGTCGTGTTCCAGAATTTCATGAACAATGTCCTCCGAGACATGCTGGGCTGGTGGGTTTTTGTGTACCTGGAGGACATCCTTGTGTCCTCAAAGACAGAAGAAGACCATATCCACTATGTTTGGGCCATGCTGAAGTGTCTGCTTGCTCACCAGCTGTACTGTAAATTGGAGAAGTTTGCTGTCCATCAGCGCTCCACTACGTTCCTTGGGTTTGTCATCTTGTCCCAGGATGTAGCGATGGATCCCCAGAAGCTGTCAGCTGTGGGAGAGTGGCCCCTGCCCACAACATTGAAGTAGCTCCATCACTTCCTGGAGTTCACCAACTTCCACCGGTGATTCATCCGGGACTACAGTTCAATAGCAGCTCCACTCACGACTCTCACCAAGCTTCCATCTCAGCAGTTCCACATTCCTCCCAAAGCTAAGCCTGCCTTCCAGACTGTACTGGCTCAGTTCACCTCTGCAGCCATCCTCATCAAGAGACACTATTTGTGGTGGAGGTGAACGCTTCTGACATGGGTGCAGGAGCTGTGCTCTCCCAGTGTGGTCCAGACCAGAAACTCCACTGCTGTTACTACTTCTCCTAAAAATTCTCCCTCACTCAGCAGTGTTACATGGTCGGGAATTGTGAACTGCTGGCTATCAAGCTGGCCCTGGAAGAGTGGTGGCATTGGCCCTTGGGTGGCTTGGATGGACCACCAGTACCTGCTAGCCAAAACAATTTAATTCCTGGTAGGCCAGGTGGGCTCTGTTCTTCAAGCAGTTTGACTTCCACATATCTTATTATGAAGAACACTAAAGGGAGGCCCCCTTCCCATCAACACACCCACCTCGAATCAGGGGCATTTCCAGAGCCCATCATTCCGATAAAGTAGTTGCCCTCATTCACTGGGGATTGAGAACAGGATCAGAAATGCGCAGCAGCATGATGATCCACCACTGATGATACCCCCTCACCCCCCCTGTCCCCACCATCTGCCTTTTTGAGGTGGATTCACTCTTTCTCTGGCCACCTTGGCCTGTGGCACGCTCTAGTGCTTCTATGGAGTTGCTTCTGGTGGCCTACCATAACCAGAGATGCTAGAAAGACCCTCAAGTCTTGCTTCACCTGCACCCAGACAAAGGCCCTCAATACTACGTCGGCCTGAGACCTGCATCCCCTGCCGGTGCCTCGACGGCCTTGGTCTCATATCATGGTCGACTTTCCATGACAATAGACAACTGTTTCTCCAAAGCTGTGTACTCACTGGACTGGACTCCCATCAGCTCATAGAACTGCTGAGCTAATACTGGAGCACGTGGTATGTCTGCATGGGTTCCCTTAGGACATCATCTTGGATAAAGGGCTCCAATTCGCCGCCTGATTTCGAAAGGCCTTCTGCCACCTAATTAGCTCCACCATCAGCCTGTTCTCTGGTTACCATCCACAGACTAATGGCCAGGCTGAATGGGTCAACCAGCAGCTAGGTAGGCTCCTAAGGTGTTTTACTTTGGCCTGCAGTCAGCAGTGGAGTACTTACTGTGGTCTGAGCTCTCCCGGGAACCTATATACAACAGCTGCCACAGGCTTCTCCCCATTTGAGATGTGCTACACTTATTAGCCATCTTCACCCACCGGGAACAGGAGGTTGAGGTGCCCGTAGCCCAGCCGTTGGTCCATTGAAGCCAACGCACCTGGGAGTGCGCTCAACGTACCATCCAACAGGCTAATGCCTAGTACCAACACCAACATCAATGCCAGCACCATCCAAGATGCTTGTTCCATCCAGGTGACAAGGTTTGGCTGTCCACACAAAGCTCAACCTAGTGACAGACTCTCGCAAGCTCACCCCCAAATTCATCGAACCCTACTGCATCACCCACCAAATCAACCCTGTTACCTACTGATTCCACCTGCCTCCATTACTGAAGGTTCACCCAGTTTTTCACATTTCCCTCCTCAAACCATTCATCACCATCCCTTTGTTCCCTCATACCCCCCTCCGCATTATTGATGGCAGCCCTGCCTACACTGTTCTGTGGATCCTGGATACCTGGCGGTGGGGCCGGGGTGTTTCAATGCCGAGTCGACTGAGAGGTTCACGGCCCTCAGGAGTGCTCCTCCTGTCCTGTTTCATCTTGGACCCCGAATTGGTGAGGGAGTTCCATCGGCTCCAGGTGGATGTCTGGAGTCGGCTCTGGAGTAGGCGTTACTGTCACATCGCGCACTGGTCATGTGATCGCGGTCAAAGGACAAAGGACTTGATGCAGGAAATAAAGGGCTCATGAGAATGACGCACGAGTGTTTGGAAACTGGACTGCATCCACAAATCAGATTTTTTTACCTGCTTTTGCTCCAACCCACCTTCACATCAGTACCGCGAGTTACTGAAGTTTTCCTTGCTCCCGTGTGCCATTATTATCTGTGTCCTCACTGTGATCTCCAACGCCATTCTCTGGTGGAAACTGAGAAATTGCCTGGTGGTGTTTGTAGATTTCGTTCATCCCCCTGGTTGCTTTCTTTTCGTGACTGCGTTATACCACCACGCTACATCTGTGACACATCACCACCAACCACAACTACTCTAGTTTTATCAGTACTGAGAGACAGAATTATTACTCATCCACTGCTGTATATCCCCAAAGCAGTTTCCTAAAGATACAGTATGCAAGATCAACGGCCTTAAAAGAAACGTATAACTGAGTATCGTCAGCACATTGCATTACATTTTACTTTTTGCTTACGGATAATATCCCACAGTGGTAGCATATAGAGGGTAAACAGTAACAGACCCTGTACAGAACCCTGACGGACACCACGTCGGACTGTTTACATAAATGAAGGGAGTCAGTCATCAGATTTCTGCACATACTGTTGATGGTTATTTAGGTAGGAATGGAACCACTTAAGGGGACTGTCCTGCAGTTCCAGTGACATAATAACTGAGGCATAAGCAATATAAGGATGTCATGAACAATGTGAGTTCGAGCTGGTTCAGTGCGGTGACCAGTGTGAAAACCTGACTGGAATTTTTCAGATTTTTTTTAATAATTAAGGGAACTTTGAAGCTGAGAAGCTACAACCAATTTTGGACAATTTCTAAAAAAAAATTTACCCATTTATACAGCAGTTTATTTTTTACCGCATCGGTTCAGGATAAGCACTTTGACCGAGGGTATCACAGCACGAGGTGGGACTCAGTCACAAATAAATGCTTGTGGTGTCGGTACAAAATATGGATTCGTGTAGCACATTTATTTATTGATCTTTGCTGATTTGCCACATCAGAACAAACTACAATCTGTTCTCGCCCTGAACACCACATAAATAATATGCAGATATGGATCAGAAACACATTTCCCTGACTTAGGGAGTGAGAAAACAAAAAATCACAGTATCCTAAATTTAGCCATATGGTTTAACATGACTTCATTAATAAAACTAAAAGAATCATCAGCTTGGTTTTATTGAAGAACTCAGCTGCCATGTATAAAATATGGTTGTTCTGCAACTTTTGCTCGCAGCTGTTGATGTTTAGGCTTTTTATAAGCAACCTCGAGACATGAAGCAAATTCTGTAATGTTGGCTTTTCATTTGGTTGGTTAAACGTTTTTCTTCAAGCCTGATCCTCATCACGAGTTCAATTATTCCATTATGCTTTTTCGGGGGTTTTTCATGCAATGTGTGGTTTTTCTTTTTTATTCATGTTCTCTTCCAGTTCTTATCTCCAATGACCTCCTTTGCTGCCTGTTTTGGTCGATGAGGGTCCAGCTTTTGAAACGGTGGCTTGTTTCCCAGCGGGCTCTGTGCCCCCTGTACAGCCTTCATCCTGTGTCTGAATAATAAATGTCAAAACATTTAAATCTATGTACTTTGAGCCTTAGAATAAAAGTAAGAAAACAATAAAAAAATAGAATCTTGTTAAAGCTTTTATTTTTCCTTTCATTTCAACAATAATCACAATGAATGGCCACTCAAATAATCACTTTACAACAGTGGTGGCCAGAAGAGCATCTGTGAAGGCATATCGAGGTGAAGCCTGAGTTGGATGGGCATCAACAGCAGAAGTTCCAAGCCTGTCAGCCAAGAACCGAACGCTGAGGCTCCGGTGGGCAGTGGGTCACCAAAACTGAACAGATGAAGAGTGGAAAAATGTGGCCTGGTCTGATGAATCTCTATTTCTGTTGTGACACACAGACGGTGGGTCAGAATGTGTTATAAACAGCATGAAGCCATGGATCCAACCTGCCTTGTGTCACCAGTTCAGGCTGGTAATGGCGTGGGGAAGGTTTTCTCAGCCCACATTGGGGCCCCTAATTCCAAACAAACATCATTTAAATGTCACAGTGTATCTAAGTATTGTTGCTGACCACGTGTCTCCTTTTATTGCCACATTTTAACCTCCTTCTAATGGCTACTTCCAGTTTGATGATGCACCATGTCACAAAGGAGAAGTCGTCTCAAACTGGTTCCACGAACATGAAAATGACTTCACCCAACTTCAGTGGCCTCCCCAGTCACCAGACCTGAATCCATTAGAACACCTCTGGGATGTGGCAGAACATGAGATCGACAGCATGAATGTACAGCTGACAAATCTGCAGAAATTGCCGGTTGCCTTTGTGTCAGCGTGGAGCCTTTCCAGCACCTTGTTAAATCTGTTCCACAAAGAATTCAGGCTTTTCTGAATTATGCCGCTACCTTATTCATCATGTTGTTTTGCCTTGTAACCTTCTGCCTTTGTGGATGGAACTGCAGAATCCCAGCATGCCTTTTCTGTTCCCATCAATCAGTGCCGTTCATTAAAACAATAAAAGTTCCAAAACAGCATCCGGAGCCCAAAGTGTTCAGGCGTGATTTTTAGAAAGCGTTTTTCCTTTGACCAGGTGAGACGTGGAACCTAAGCAGAGCTTTTGACTCTCCTGGTGGCACGTGTGCATTGCACCCTTATTTGGCCACTAGATGTTATGGATGTTCTGAAAGTTTAACCATAAATGTAACAAATATTTCTTAATATCATTCATAAATTGATAAATACACATTATCAATTTAACAGAATTTACACAGTGATCGCTTATACATCTGGCTGAAAAGCCTTCCACCACAGTCAGGGCTGGACTTATAACTGCGCTAACCTGGGCTGGAGCCTGGCGCTCCCGACATTTGTCAAAATAAATGTACTATTTTTTTATTTTTAAGCTGCAACTTATTTTTCATCATTCCTGCCTTGGTGAGGCTCTTTTAAATTTGTCAGGGGCACAAATTGCGTTTGACCAGGGAAAAGCGCTGGACACACATTGTGATGTTGGAGGGAATGAAATGGTTTAAGCTGTTTAGTCGTACAGTGGTCATGGGTTCGCATGTCGGCTGGTTTAAGGGCTGCGAGGTACAACATCGCTGAGGCGGCAGACGTTGTGACAAACAGTGGCGGTTCGAAAACGTTTTCTGGAGCACAAACCAATTTTGCAGGATTTGCGCCCTTGTTCGCTCACTCTTGCTCACCTCTGTGACCCTTCTGCTCCGACCCAAGCGCCGCCTGTTAGAACATTGTAATTATAATCAGATCCACAGAAATATACAGTACTGTGCAAAAGTGTTACACATGCAACTTGAATGTGTGTTGAGAAGTACAGGTAGGTTCTTATCTACTGTCAGGGAGGTTTCTGGTTGGTCCCAAATTCATTCTGCAGTCTGAGAATGACCTCAAACCCCCAATTTTGAGGAAAAAGAAGGAATCCTGCAACAGAGGGTCTAGTCCCCACAGAGCCCTGATCTCAGCATGATCCACTCAGTCTGGGAGGACATGCAGAGACAGTCAAAGTGTGCAGAAGAACTGTGGCCAGTTCCCCAAAATGTTTGGAAGAACCTACCAACCTCTACCTTAAACTGCATGCAAGTTTGCATAAGAGAACTGATGGTGTTTTAAAGGCAAAGGGTGGTCCCACCAAATATTGATCTGATGGGGTTTTTTTTGTCACCTGCACTTTTTAGAAGGTTTATTGATTAATAAGTATTCGTGGCATTATTTCTGGAACCATCCTCGCTGTATAGTATTTTTCCCACAGGTGCCTAGGACTTTTGCACGGTATACTGCATAATAAATACTTGTGTCTCAGTGTGTCGGCCCATGTTATGACAAGGAAGGCTGTGAAAACCAGCACACAGGTTCAGTTTGCTTACAGCAAATTGCTTTCATCTTATTGTTGTAGCAACTATTCATGTGTAAGAAATATATGTAAGTGTGTACATAACTGTGACACCTGATGTGACACGGCAATGGTTTTTGAGGTCGGAACGGGGTTGCGGGGTATCATATTACGATCTAGGCTTGGCCCAAACAATGACTGAAGCCCAGGGTCCCCACCCAAGCCCTCCTCTGGCCACAGTATGGTTGTCAACCTGGGATTTCAGCAGTTTTTCCTGCCCTGACTGCACCCGATTCCACACTTGCCTCAATGTCTGTGGATTCCAGGCCTTTTTCTGTGTGCCACAGGGTAAAGTGATGTCTTTAAGGGCTTATTCACTGTCAGTTGGTCGCGTTGTGTAAATTCGGAATGATCGCGTGCTAGTGGGTGCTGTGGAACTTTATGTGTGAGTGTCTGTGTGGAATGGAAGTGTTTGGGGCAGGCGCTCTGTGATCCCCCACTGCCTGCGACAGCATCCGAGCATGTGGGGTCCTGTTCTCACGCTGGACGTGGTGCAATTGCAAGCGCAACGGTCCCTCGCATGCCTGCGGCACCCCCACCGAAGCAAGATCCTCCCGAGGGATGTGCCGAGCAGAAAATAGCCACGATGAGCTTTAAATCATTTCCTCTGTGCTCAGAGCGGCTCTCCAACGCACGGTTCATCGGGGGGTCGCCTAACTGTCGCTTGCTGAGGTTGGGACAGGAACAGGCCATCTTGTTCGCTGCGCTAAGAAACCCTCCCGCTTAAGGAAAAATACCAACTGACGTGTCATTTAGTGAACAGAAATATTTCTCCAGTTACCAGCGATTATTTATCCATTTATACCGCGAGGTCATTTTTACCGCAGGGTAAGTGTGTTGATCGAGGGTCCTGAAGTCGAATCGGAGTCCAAAACCGGCATCTCTAACCCCTGCTGCCCCCTGCTGTTATTAAATAATATCATTGTTTGGTGTTGCTACATCGCTGGAGAGCCAAACAATAAGCACTAAAACTCATATACAGTCCTGTGCAAAAGTCTTAGGCAGCTGTGGGAAAAATGCTATAAAGCGAGGATGGTTCCAGAAATAATGCCATGAATACTTATTAATCAATAAACCTTCTAAAAAGTGCAGGAGACAAAAAAAACCTCCATCAGATCAATATTTGGTGGGACCACCCTTTGCCTTTAAAACACCATCAATTCTCTTGTGCAAACTTGCATGCAGTTTAAGGGAGAGGTTGGCAGGTTCTTCCAAACATCTTGAGGAACTGGCCACAGTTCTTCTGCACACTTTTACTGTCTCTGCATGTCCTCCCAGACTGACTGGATCATGCTGAGATCAGGGCTCTGTGGGGACCAGACCATCTGTTGCTGAAGATAGCTGTGTATGACTGAGATTGGGTGTTTGAGGTCATTCTCAGGCTGCAGAATGAATTTGGGACCAACCAGAAACCTCCCTGACAGTAGATAAGAACCTACCTGTACTTCTCAACGCACATTGAGAAGCTGCATGCCTAAGCCATTTGACAACCTGTGCTGTTAGTGACCGGTTGGTGCAGGGAGGCGCCGGGGAGGACGAGCTTCTGCAAAACGACAATCAATTACAGGTGATGAACATCGGAGGTCCTGAGGCTTAGCGATAAGTGCTCTTGGGAAAGTGCAGCCGGGGAGGGTTGCTCTGCTTTGGGAACCAGCGTTTCGATCAGCCATAATGCGGCAACAAGAGGTGCTCAGCCTTAATGCCCCCTATGGGGGGTTAGTGGGGGGTAATCATTCTCAATGACAGCTAATTGGATAGACGACACCCACTTTGCCTTTTGCTTAGATGCCATTTTCGGCCCTCAGCCCACAAGCACGTGCGAGTGTCACGTGGTGTTGAGCAAATGCTTATGGAGTAAGTGCACGTGGGCAAAGGGAGAAGACTGGCAGCCTGGGCAGAATGCTGAGAGCTCACCCCCTTTGTATTTATTTCCTGCACACCCGTAATACACACCTCACTTGGTTCCAGTTACCTGTTACCACCTACATACGAAGGGGGGGGGGGGGGNGGGGGGGGGGGGGGGGGGGGGGGGGGGGGGGGGGGGGGGGGGGGGGGGGGGGGGGGGGGGGGGGGGGGGGGGGGGGGGGGGGGGGGGGGGGGGGGGGGGGGGGCTCTTAGCATTGCGATGATTGCACATTGGTGGTTCCATCCCGAGCCATAATCTCCCTTCACACCATTCTGCCAGATGTGACGTATAAAACCTACTGAAGTGAAATTTCTGAACAAGTTTGATTACAAAATGAGCAGTTTTAGGCAGAAACAAATCCTCCCACAGCCACCTCCAACACACACTAGTGCTAGCACAGCAAATAAGTTATCCTCGGAAACTACCGGTACACAGAGCCAGCCTCCTGAAGATGACACCACCGAAACCTTTACCGTGGCTGATCCTAGCCATAGGATAGCCTTTTGAAGGACATGGCTGTTCTTATCCGAAATGTCTTAAAGCTTCTGCGAACGTTGGTAAATCTGCCGCGTGATACGGTTGATTTCCACAGACGAACTGACCTCAGAAGAAACCCTCGCTAGGGAGAACTTTGACCACAGAATACAGGTGACAGCAGCTGAAGCAACCACCAAGCATCGGTGGCCTCAGAACAAGTCCCTTTTGGGCTGTATAAATGTACCGGCGTGAAGACGGCTGAGATCCAATTAAGTTTGTCCCCAAGATGGTGATGGAGGGCGCAGGCACCAAAATATTCGTGAGACACTGCAATAATGATTCATACAAAAATATAGTTTTCAATAAAAAAACAATCTCCGGCCCCCAGGCCAGATTCATCATTGCAATCGACTCCTTTTTTCAGACTCCGGTTGCCTTGTCAGGGTTCAAGTGATTTCATTTCTGCCTAATTTAAACACACGTCATATGAACAAGACGGTCTGAAATGGTTGATAGATTCGGTTTTAGACACTTCAAGCACTCAGGCATTGTTCACGTCCAAAATGGTGGAAATCTCATTCATCATCTTCATTCATGACCCAAGCTGGCTCTATAGCCTCTAGTACTTGTTTTTCCCAAGCACCAAAAAGTGTTTTCATACTTTTCACATATTCATTACTCATATTCCCATTACTGGACGGACTATTTTTTTCGCCAACAAAACTCTTCTTCCTCCACCTAACTGAGTTTTCAGTCATTGTGGAATCGAATCACGTCCCACTGTTACTTGGCTTTTTGTTTCAGCTCAATTACTCAGACCTTTAACCCAGTTTTATTAGCAGACAAAACTTTTGTACCTTAATATCTAAAGCAACTGACAATTTCTTGGCGACTAATAAATCGGGTTCGGTGTCACCATCTTCACTGTGGGACACATTGTCTTCTCCGTCTCTGCAGAGACAGTTAGGGGAGAGATTACAGTCCTGTGCAAAAGTCTTGGGCAGCTGTGGGAAAAATGCTATAAAGCGAGGATGGTTCCAGAAATAATGCCATGAATACTTATTAATCAATAAACCTTCTAAAAAGTGCAGGAGACAGAAAAACCTCAGTCAGATCAATATTTGGTGGGACCACCCTTTGCCTTTGAAACAGCATCAATTCTCTTATGCAAACTTGCATGCAGTTTAAGGTAGAGGTTGGCAGGTTCTTCCAAACATTTTGAGGAACTGGCCACAGTTCTTCTGCAGGCACCTGTTAGAATTTTACTAAAACTGGGTAAAGATGCATCAGAATGTAATGCCAAAGTGTAGATACTAGTGCAATAGCATCACGACAGATGTAATCTGTTCCGACTAGACTGATTTATTCAGGGACATCAATATTTTACTAATATTTGCAGGTTGCTGAGAATCCTACGCTCCCCCACATTCGGACATTCCAGCCAGCAGTGCTGAAGGCATTTGATAGAACTGAATGGAAATATTCGTTGGTTACTTTGGATAACTTTGGTTTTGGATCAAAATTTACCACATGGATTTATACATTACATTCTTCCCCAACAGCATCAGTGGGCACAAGTACCTCTCACAACTTCTGGCAAGGGGTTCTCGGCAGGGGGTGTCTGCTCAGTCCTCTTCTTTTTGCCCTCACTATAGAACCTCGATCCATAAAACTTCAATCCACACAACCCATCTCTGGATATCATGGAAGGGAGGCGGAGCATAAAGTACCTTTACATGTTGATGATTTATTATTATTATTATTATTATTATTATTATTATTATTGTTTTTATTTATTTAATTATTATTACACATATCTGATCTTAATCTTAATCTTTTCCTTGATATATATATATATATATATATATATATATATATATATATATATATATATATATATGTGTGTGTGTGTGTGTGTGAGTGTAGAGGAGATCCTCTGCTCAGGTGACCTGTTACCTGTCGCTGACGTGAGTGACCGCAGTGTCTGTGGACGGTGAAGATGGTTTGTTTCAACTTTTAATATTATTTGTTGTAAGAGACTGGGAACCGCAGCGAACCACTGCGCACTTTATTTCCCTGGGCGTAATTCCCAGTCGGCCGTGAACTTCTAACATTTATTGTACCTTTAACTGGGGCTTGAACCCAAAAAAAAAAAAAGTAGGTGGACGGATTTCGGTACCAAACAAACTTATTATTGTTATTGCTAAAGCACAGGAAGCTCATATTAGAAAACTGAATTTTCAGAGCAGAATATAACACTAAAATCCAGTTTGCTTATAATCAGGAAATGTAATATAATAGCAGAGTAGATTTGGAGCAGTAAAAATCCCGAGTATGACACATGAAGGAGGAGGACGTGAGGTCTGGACAGCAGACTGTATTGTTTCATGTGAACAGTGAGTCAACTCCAGTCTATAAAGCATGTTGAGGGCTGTGCTCCTGTTTCCTTTACACATCGGACAATAACTGGAACGTCGGTGGGATATTTTTTATTATTGTAGAGTGTCAATAAATCAGTAGATGTTGGAATATTAGTAGATAAAAGGGGGCGGGTTCAGCTCTCAGTGCAACTGAACACTTCCACCCATTGATACAGCATGATGTTCTTCACTGGAGGAATTCAGGTTTGAACCCCCAGTAGAAGGTTCTACAGTAGGATTTTTAACAGGCCACCTTCCTGTTAAGCAACAGCTCCGCTGTTCCGTCTGCTGCCCATTCAGTAGCGTAATTCTGCTGGGTCTCACGCTGCTCCACCCGTCTCATGCAGTCATCTGTGAGACATGACCGAACGCTTAGAAATGACACGACTGAGTCGATCCAGGCATGTTTTTTTTTTTTTTTCCTTTGGCAGCTTCCAACCGCACGGTTGAACGCTCCAGTGTTTTTCCAGGCCGCCGTTCTTGTGGTATTCGGGCGGCGAGAAGATCAGCGCCGATCCCCTGGCTTTTTCGGTATTTCCTTTGTATACCTGGCCTCCGAGCCGGGTGACTTTGCGCTTTCTTTTCCTTCGGGGTCATTTGGTGCCGCGAGTTCAGGACCAGTTTTGCCCATTTATCATTAATGGCATGTCATTTCCGGATGGCACCCACAAAGGCGTCCAGCACTACTGTTGAAGACTTCTCTTCTCCCCTCTGTGCAGCCAAGTCTTTTTTTAACACACATTTGTTTTGTGCTTAAAGTATTCCCATCTCCCAAGAATACAGCCTCCATCTGTGATGACTGTCCTGATGGGCGGCTCAGTCAGATACCACTTTTGGTCTGGTAAAGATGGGCTTCCATTACTCCCATGTCATCATAAGTCATTTGCAGGCTATCAGTCTTCGCCTTTTGAAATGAGGTCCCCTGACTTTGTAGTCCATGTACCCAGACATGAGTCACTACGGGCGGAAGGAGGCTTACGCCTCACACCTGACGCCTCACCTCATCAGGACCATAATGAAAATGTCAAATTTGAGCTGATGGTGGGGTGGGGTGGGTTGGCGAGGATGATAAAACAGAAATTCCCCATTTCCACCGAGACATGATTATAATTACAGCCATTTTGTCTCAGTAATTGGGGTCATTAGAAGACGTGCGGTGTTGCCTGCAACTTTATCCGAGCCGCCCATGACAGCAGAGGCTGCACGGAGCTCCTTCTTCTTTGTGGGAGACGTCAGCGAATAGTGTGCTGCCCCCGAGCGTGAAAGTGATGGTTGGTTTTCATCCTTTTCCCCGAAATGTTCACGATTCTCTACTGATCATCGAGTGAAGATGCCTTCGAGCCAAACGTAAATGTTTCGGCCAGGTACAACGCAAGACGGCAACCGCAAAGGCAGGCGGGGAGAATCCGCCTACCTTGGTCAGATGAAGCTCTTCATAAACTGTGCACCATGTCAGAGGGCGAATTTTGGTTTTTTTGTAGTTAAAAATATTCTACAGTCATTAGACTGGATGTAGAACTCAAAATACTTATAATGATGGTGTGGGCGTTTGTTAAGTACTCCTACACTGCGAGTCCCATGACTGGTGAGACTAGTAGCTCGACCGTGAAGTTAAGGAAGTGAACGAACAACTTGAATCAAGTGTGTCCGTTTCCAGTAGCATGAAGTTTCTACCAACGGCGCACGACGTGGAAAATACAGATTAGATGAGTGAAGTCGTGACGTTCAGTAGCAAATTGTAATATAACAACTTTTTAAAAAAATCCAGATGCTTAATGTATCTAGCTGTGAATATTAATGATATGAACTGATTTTTGAAAAATTTGCCCTGTGAAAACAAGAAGGTCTTTTCACCGTTTCTTCCGATAATAACTGAAGAGCACAGAGAGAAAGAAGAACGAATGAGCGAGCTACAAGTGACCTTAGGGTTTGTGTCTCTCATAAAATATTTCCACTTTTGTGGCAATGATTTATAATTTTTGTATGAGTGTAACAGTTTGCTTGAAACTCTATGGCATTTTGGCCGACGAGAATCATCTCTGTTCTCGCTTAGATACACGCAAGGAAGCAAATAAAGATGAAAAAAGCCACTTGTGCATTTATAAGCGATAAACCACTAATGAAACCACGATTTCAGAAATACTCGTGGTTTAAAAAAGATTAATGTACAAACTGGGGAACGACTACATTTTACCGCAACCAAGTTAAAACGCAACAAATATTACCGAGTCAGCAACTGTCAGTTTGCTGTTAGAAAACTCTGGGTTCAGATCCTCTTAGTGAAGCTTCACTGGTCAAAAAATGTTCCGTGATTGGATAAAATACCCATCTGGGTAAAAGGGTAAATCGCTGTAAAGTTGACTTCTGTCACTGTACGGTGGAGTCGGGTCGAAAGTGTTTAATAATCACCCCAATGTTCATGCCACACTCAGAAGACCCTTTCCAGTGCTGTTCAGTGCTTCGGACACGTTTGTGGGGTTATTCCATCTTCTGCTGCAGCATGTGACAACCAGCGGAGAACTTCTAGACAGGTATGGAATAAGAAAAAGGAAATATAATTAAAATATGTAATATGTAATAGAAGGATCTTGACTGGAAGCCATCAAGATCCATCATGAGGGTCTTTGAGGACCGCTGTAAATTAGGCTGAAAATTGCACCTTACTTTACATGTTATTTCAGTGAAAAGTACAAATGGGTGAGTTAATCATGAATAAAACAGACTTGAAGCCATTTTCCACATATTGGTCCCTCTTTGAGTTGTTAAATCAGCGAGGCAACATCTGCCTGCTAAAGCTGTGGACATTTAGCGGTTTGTTCTAAGGTGTGAATTTCATGAGCACAGATTCATGATTTTTGCTTTTATTTAAGGAAACTTTCTTTTGTTCTTTCCTGTTAACAAAACCTTGGATCACACAGTCCGCAATGGGCGCGATTTTATGAAGCTGTGGTGACGCCAATCCCTCGCTTTGCTACTCCGTTCAGGACAAACTTTTCACTTTACGTAAAGCATAATATGGATATCGTAGAAATAGCATATGAACTTTTTTGGGAAATGTTTGGCTTTTCTCTCAACGCATGCAAGACAAACATAAGGACTGCATGCGGAAAACAGGGAAAAAGGCTTCTGTTTCCCTGTCACAGCTGCAGGTTTCTAACTGCTTTGAAAATAAATAATTCATGTTCAGTTTTGATGCCGTCAGAATGAAGACGGATCAAATCCATCTGTTCGGAACCTAGAAAACGGCGTCAAAACTCCAGTCACATACTGCAACCCAAGCCCAAGATATAATATTCTATTTTGGAATTCTATCATCTCTCAGCTGTGTTTATTAATGGACTTTTCTAAACTCAGTGAAGTTTGCAGGACAAAAAAAAACTGATGGGAAAATTAATTTATATTTCTACTCCCGTTCATTGATGTTCAGGTGGATGTTATTCTCCAGAGTATAACTTGGGACACGGAGAACGGAGGCGGACCCACTGAGCGAACAAGTGGTAAAAATGTGTTTTTATAAGGATATGAAGTGTTGGTCAGGATCTCTCGATAACTTTGAATGGGATCGTAGCCTAAAGAACGATCGAGGCGTCGCGGACAGAAAGCAACCTGGAGGTCGATCACACGCGGTTCACTGACGTGGTGAGCCACCAGAAAACAGCGCTGGAGATCACTGAGCGCACAGACGTCCTTTAAGACATCAGTCACGCCGGTAAGATCTGGTATAGACATAATGTGCCAGTTTGTACCAATGTGACGGATGTCTTAAAGATTACTCAACTATTTGAAGGGATGATTTATTGGCAGGAGAAAAAGGTACAAACCTCACACTCTAAGTTGTTGTGGGTGAAGACATCTGAGACAACTAATAAAGCTGGTGAGCAGCGAAATGCAAACATTTCAGACACCTGTGAAAAAACGCTTCAAAAATAATACCAGAAATAATTTTCATTAGTCAATAAAGCTGAAAAAACCTGCAACCAAATCAATATTTGCTGCGACAGCTGTTGGCCTTTAAAACAGCATCAGCTCTCTAAGGTTCCTTTTTGTGCGGTTTTACTTCTGTCCACAGTTGAGCTGATGCTCACTAAATGATTGATGCCGCCATCCGTGTGTGACGTTCGATAAAGCGTCAGAAGACGCACTCTGTGTGTGTAAATATACCCCAAATACACGACAAAGACCACATGTGACCAAATGTCTCCAGACTGTACTCGGTTACACCAGGGTCCTGATGGTCTCTGCCGGTCATGAGCTGAATAGCGGTTCTGCTCGATCTCATCAGCTGCGCTTTTTGCGGCCGATCAGTTTCCGGTCCTCAGCCTCACACGTGTGCTTCTGCAGAGCTTGGGCAGCAATACCTGGAAGAACCTGCTTGTGGGAAGGAGAATGATAGTGGAGCGATAATACAAAATAGCTAAATCAAGGTGAAAGGGTAAAAAAAAAGGCAATTTTGTTATTTATTTAATTAATTGAAACAACGTCCATACAAAACGGTCACTGGTGATGGGGCCTTTATCCAAACGCACAGAAGTTCACGTTCCCTGTGCAATATTTCCGAGAAGCCTGCTGTAATAGGAGATTCTGGGTCCGTGTTGGGACTCTTTCTGGGGCTTTTCTGTCCCAGTACGTGAGAGATCGACTTTGCCAGGAGGAAGGGACCGAATGCTGGATGAATCACGCGAGATGCACTGTATACAGAAACCGACGGTGGTCATTCTGCTTTCAGTTGTTAGAGCCTTGAAAATGATATCTAAACAAAAGCAGCGGCACTACCGGTTGATTTTGTTCTCATTGCCAGTACTTGGTCTGTTTGTGTTTGTTTTCTGATTGTTGTCATGATACAGACACACAGTGACCGTTGACTCGTGGGAGTTTTTCCCAACTCATGAACTTCCCGTTGGCACGCCTGTGTTACAGAGTTCAGCGGCCTTCAGGACTGGATCGGAGCTGGGGGCTTCACAGGGTTCTTCCGTCACAGTTTCAACTCCCTGCCGCTCAAGTATATATAAAACTTCGCAGAAAGAGTTTGCTACTTTTTCAGATAAGTCCTACACGAACACTGCAATGTCAGTGACATCACATTGGTTCTGCGGTAAAGAGAAATTTGCCGGGAAACTCTTGCGTACTCCCATTAGCTGCTTTGGAAAATTCTCTGAGTATCATAGCTGATACAGAACACTGGCTGCGAGATCAGTATTCGGCGCGGAGGAAAGTTTGCAACCAACGATAAGACAGAAGAACAGTACGTTTGTCTCGGAAATCCTACACATCCGATCGCAACATTTTGCTGTCCAAAGCTTCTTGCATAACTGTCTACTTTTATCAAATAAAATGTAATACGTAAGCCTCTCACGTTCAACCGTGGTCAGCGGTTAGATATTCAGACACGCGTACGATCGATGGCGAATGACGGGAATCCGCTGATTTTCGAGTGGATCACGTACTTTATTCGGGTTTAAATTTGTGGAAAGAAGTTGTGATTTCGGAATGACGTGGAGGCTTCCGTATTTCTTTATGTAGTGTGTATCTGTCATTACTAACATTACTTTTAAGCACGTAAAATGTGTAAGCTTCCAAAATCAACCAACTAGAAGGACACTAATGATTTATGAGCTTGAAAAAGCATTGAGGTCAAATACCTTTTCAGGATTTCAGATCCTGGATGACTCACGGCAGGAATGGAGACATCGATACTGCCTTCGTCTTTGCACAGACCTCCTCTCCCCATACGAGGGAGTATGTTTTATTAGGAGAGACGTTCTCCTGCCACGGTCTATCATTATCCTTCACCAGCCAAACATCAGCTAAAAACTATGGCAAAGATCAGGAGATAAAAGCTTGCACTTCATGCTTCATGCTGTTCAGAAAGGAGCGCACGATTCCCAGTTTCATTGGACTGAGCAAGAAGTGTCTGCTTTAAAGCACAGCTGGCCATCAACAGCACTATAAAGAAGCTATTTTGATTTATTATAAATAAGAGTGAAAATAGATATAAAGTGGAAATGTACAGCGGTACTCTTGCTTTTCTCGGTTTTGTGAAGGAAGTGCTCAGCCAAACAAAACACAGTAAAATTCCTTCCTGAATAATCTGACTAATTCGTATCTTCTGCGACATTAAAAGACCTAATTGAGGATTAACCTATGCCAATTCATTTAAAAAAATGCAATTATTCAATTTGTAAGTTAATATGTTAGTCAGGGCCTGACCTGGCTCATAGCGGCATCACTGAATGTAACTACGGATTGATTTGGGTCTAAAGTGTCAGCAGGCTGTGGTTGGGATGGACCTCGGCCCTTTTGGGATACGTACAGATAAATCATTGGGTTGACCTTGGATGTTTATGGTTATTTTAAGCCCAGCAGGTATTAAGGCATCAGCAGGATGACCAGACCCCTTTTGTGGTTTTTTTTTTCCAAGATTTTTCTCAAGTGGAACATCAAGCATAATATGTACTCATTCCTTAAGGTTGTATCTTCAGTCCACCCGTCGAAGGTATGGTAGATATTTCCTCACTGGGGCTGACGAATCGCGTTTTTTTTCTTTTTGTTTTAGGGTTTCGGAAGCGCAAGAAAGATGTCTTAAGGGTGCGTTCCATTCAAACTCGGAGCAAAAAGAAATGTCCTGAAAAAAAAACAAAAGTGTTGAGTGTGAAATATTGACTTTTATGGTAGAAGAGACGTTGACTGTATTGACAGCTTAGGGCACTGAGATGGACTTGGTTCCTTCTTGTCTACTTCCACTTTGAAGAGATCGGGGTGGACAGCTACAGCGATGTACTACGAGTCCTGCGACTATCACCAGCTTCAGAGTGTATTTGACTCAGTGGGGAAAAAAGTAAGTTAGGGTTAAGCATGTAAAAGATAAATATGACATCGTGCTGTTTTGTTTCTCATGGATGGGCATTGTGTATTTTTCTATGATTTTACTTAACAAAGACACAAAAAACAAAATTTTACTCACCACAGCAGAACTCAGTTTTTGCAATGCAGTAAGGAAGCCTCCAGGTACTTTCCAAAGTGCTTCGGTACCTCAAGTTTTGTACTGAGACTTCAATACATCTCTCATATGCACAGAAACATCCATCCAATAGAATTACAGCCAACAAACTATTAGGCAGCAGAACATGACCACTTGACACCGGTTCACACAAACTAACAACGTGGTTTCTGAACTTTGTGACAAGAAACATATGGACACCAATGATGAAGAAGAACATCGGGCGTGACGGCACACACCACAGCAAACAGGTCCAACACAGAACAGTCTAGAAAAGCAAAAAAAACAATTTCTTCTCATCAGAACACCTACAGTCCCGTGTCCCCTTGCAATTTATTCTGGTAACTGTAAAACCCAGTATTGTTGAAAGAAATGATAATTACGAAAGTAGAGAAAATGTGTGTCGAGACACGTTTCAGTATGCAAGAAATGCATTAGGAGGCCTCACACTGCATACCACAGAGGTGGCCTGCAGCCCAAACCGTGGATTTAGCATCTAAGGGGCATGGTAAAGAAAGAAATATACCAACCCAGGAGCTGTTAACAAGCCAACGTTAACTTTACTTCTTCTTCTTCTTCTAACAGCATTCAAATGATGCCACTCTGTGACTGAGGAGTTTAGCTGAATTAAGTGAACAGTTGCAGTTTGAAAGACATGCAGTTCGTTTCCCACGGTTCCTTTGTTTGTTAAAGTTCTCACTTCCTTTTTATCATAAAAATGATGCAAATTTCCATTTGTGTCTTCAAATTATTAAAGGGCTTGTGGGGGCGGGTGGTTCTTAAACCACCCACCTTCTCAGAAGGCAGGGACACAACCATGACATGGAGTAACTGGTGGAAAAGTGAACGAAACTTTGGTGAAACTCCTTGGTGTTTAATGATGTCCGCTGGTTGGCGGTCAGTCAGTGGTCACCAGTATAACAAACTCTTCACCCACTTTACTAGGAACACCTGTACACCTGCTCTTTCGTGGAATTATCTAAACAGCCAATCATGTGGCAGAAGCGCAGTGCATAAAATCACACAGATATGGATTATGAGGTTTGCTGAATGTTCACGTCAAACTTGCTCTCACACAGGGTGGATTGAATACTTCAGAAACTGCTGCTCTCCTGCATTTTTCATGCAAGACGGTCTCCACTGAATGGTATAAAAAAAAACAGAAAACATCCAGTGAGCGGCAGTTCTGTTGGCGGAAATGCCTTGTTGATGAGAGGGGTCAGAGGAGAACGGCCAGACTGGTTTGAGCTTTGACAGGAAGGCTACAGTAACTTAAATAAGCACTCTTTACAGCAGTGTAGGGCAGAAAAGCAACTCTGAAAGCAAAATATGTTGAAACTTGAGTTGGATGGGCTACAACAGCAGAAGACCACATCGGCTAAAGCTACAGTGGGTAATGGCTCATCGAAACCATACAGTTGAGGATTGGAAAACCATCGACTGGTCTGAAAAATCTAAATTTCTGCTGCGACATGCAGATGGGTCAGAATGTGGTGGCCATGGATCCAACCTGCCTTGTGTCACCAGTTCAGGCTGATGATGTGTTGAATGTTTTCTTGGCGTGCACTGAGCGCCCTAGTACGAATGGCACATCATTTGAATGTCACACAGCCTATGTGGGTATTGTTGCTGACCAACCAGTTGTATACTTTTAAGGCCATAATTTTCCCATCTTATAGTAGCTACTTCCGGTATGATAATCATCTCGAAAAATACGCCATCTCAAACTGGTTCTATGAATATGACAGTGAGTTCAGTGTACTTCAGAGGCCTATCCTATCACCAGATCTGAATCCAAACGAACATCTTTAGGATCTGGTAGAATGAATGGCAGCATGAATGTGCCTCTGAAAAATCTGCATCAATTCGTGCATTCATGGACGAACCTCGAAGAAATTTCTGGCACCTTGTTGAAGTCATGGGTTGAAGAATCCAGTCTTTTCTGAGAGCATGGTATTAGAATAGTGCTCCTAATAAAGTGGCTGGTGAGTGTATGCAAACCCTGTTGTCTAGTAGACACTAAACGTATGTTTAACATACTTAGTCTGAGCAGTTACACAGGAGCTAACTTTGACTATTCCCACTGGTAAACGTATTAAATGTGCTGTTGTCCATTGGTTGATGGTCCGTCTGAAACCCCACGAGGGTGTCTCTTGAATAATTACAAATTCTCTCTATTTCTTCATGAAAACTAACCTACAAGGTTGCAACAGATTCCACTGGTCGTGTGCTGCCTGGGTTTGACCGCTGATGGTTTGGATACTGAGTGGGGATGGAAGGATTTTCAAACATGGCTTGCAGGGGTCAGCCAGCTGTGGGAAAAGCTTCAGAATGTCACTGGGGCGCAGACCCTCTGATCTTCTCCCCTTCCCCCTCCACTCTGCCTCCGGCTACCCAGAGAATGTCTCCACAAAGATAGTAAACTTCCTCTGCATCTGTACCACAGGTTGAGGAAGGACTTGATGTCCAACCCCTGGGAATATAGCTGGAAACTGCAGTTCAGGCCTGCCTGGAGACATCTTGCCTACTGGGGTGGTGATCTGCTCCATGGTCAGTCTGCAGTGAAAATGGAACGGGGAGCTGGCAGAGAGGCTTTACACTCACCAGGTCCCAGATCTTGGTTGAAAGCATCCGTTTCCTCCTCAGCACATAATGCAGCGCATATTTTAATGCAAACCCATCGTAACAGGCAGTCAAATTATCACCCTCTACCTTGCTTTTCTGACTTTTTCTAAGCTGGGCAAGGGTAGAGAAACACCCACCCCTTCCTTCAAGTTGTCCACAGCTTTTCTTGTGGTCCTCTATTTGTTTCGCAGCCTGGTGAAAAGAAAACCATTCAGCGGTTCCAATAAGATAACCAAATTCAATACAAGGTCTCGGTATTTGGTCCAATATATCAAATGATTTTTGTTTAAGGAAATCTGTTCAGAATGGTAAAATCTGTTAATGCTTTAATAAAAGGGCAGTTCTCCTTAGCCGTCAACAGGATTGTAAGGTAAAGTGATGTAAAAGGTATAGCATGTGCTTCTCATTTACTTAAATGACATCCAGGTACAGCTAGGCTGTATACGGGCGGCAGTATATTTTACCCACCGCGACAGTTACTGTAAAGACTGGATGGCGAGGAGAAGATGACGTGAACCACCATGGTCCCAGAGAAACTAACAAACAAAACGATGGGTCTGCAGGAAATGGGGGAGCTGGGGAGGTCAGAAGGGGGATTCGGTTTCGTCAAGGTCGTCCGACAGGCACTGGGGGTGTGTCTCAGCTGTGAAGTCTAGAGCTGTAACAGGTTGAGCCCAATCCACAACCGTGGGGGTCTCCCACAGGCCCATCCCTGGGTCACAGGTGAAGGTACAGGTATCAGGTAGGAAAAGGTCGTCTGGGTTCTTGGCAATAAAGAGGAAATTTTAATTAATTTCAGATTTACTCGATTTATGTTTTTTTTTGAAGGACGCTCATTCGATTTCTGTGTGATGCAACAGTGTTTGAATAAGAAACTGAACATGTTACTTCTATAAAGATTTATAGCCATGTTATTTTATGGCAAAATATACAATATCATTGAATTTTGGCTTTGCTCACTTTTCATAACTTATTTGAGTTCAAGAAAGTGAGGGGCTGGCATCCCACCAAGGGGCGCTTTCATAGGCTAGTGTCCTTAGCTTCAAAGATGAGCTCTGGACAACCGTGACCCTGGATTATTAAATTAAGAAATCTGGCTAATATATGAATAACATTATTTCAGAATGGATAGGCACAGAGTAACAGTCACGACACTGTGATCCAATTTCTCATTTTTTCCATGGTAGGAACACAGAAATACAGCAAATGAGAATAAACCAACCTCACACACACACACACACACACACACACACACACACACACACACACACAAGCGCACGCGTGCTTTTAACATGGTGTTGCCAAAACTTCTGGTTCTCAAGCTTTGTGGGTCCTGCCCTGGGCTGACCCTCTTTGTTTGAATTCCAGCACTGGGACACAGACAAGTCTGCACTAAATGTCTCATTAATAATGCTGAAATTAATAATCCGTTTATTAAAGATCAAAGCAGTCACCAGTCCATAGGTAAGCACTGCACTGAAATAAAGTTACGTTTATTAAAAATCACAGCTGTGCGTCCAAGGAGGCAGGAAGAACATGCAGTGATTTGGGGAGCCAGGCCTTTGGATGACTGACTAGATGAAGTGTTCAGAGATGATGGACAGGGGCGCCACTGCGCTGCAGGTTGTCATACCCCTCCGCCAAGGTGCACTATCTCCTGGGAGGTTTGTGATTTCTCTTGGATACTGGGTCAATACTTGTGGGAATACTGCAAAACAGCCTGCGAGGATCAGGTCCAAAGCTGCAGTGGTGAAGAAGGAGCAGATATTTCCTTTATCGGGGTGACGCGTTGCTATACGCATTCCACTTGTTAGTGGGCTTGCTTTCTGTGATGGGGGGATGAGGACCAGTCTGCGTGCTTTAACTGCCTTTTACCAGGTTTTACCGAGGAAAATGTGACAAACGTACCTCACTGACCCTGTTGTCCCTCATCTCCGCATTTCCACCTCTCAGTTCTGTTCGACAGCGATATGGAGTTCTCACACAATTTGCATTTATTTACAATATTTTAACAAATGTCAGATTCTCAGAGGGGAATATTAAACAAAAACAGAATTATGTTGTTGTAATCGGTGTCTTTTGAAAATGTTTGTCTTGGCTCTGACTTCGGGACGATAATATGGCGAATGAGGCCAAACACAGTAATGTGGGAATAACACAGATGGGTTCACACACATGGGAATGAATATGTTAGTCCGGGAGGGGAAATTTCTAGAACATGGCTACACTTTATTGCATTGACCCCGATGTGATCGTTCAGCAACTTGGGATGCAACACAGTCAGGTCCAAACGGTGGGCAAAACTACCTCATTTACACGACTCAAAACACCCAGCTTAAGGCTACTGTACCTCTGATGTTCTTTGCGTTGGTAAACTTTTACATAGACTGTATAGTGATGCAATGTTCACATGCAAAATCTTCTGCACTGGCCCCAGTGTCGCTAGGGCTGATTTAGATTCCACCCAAACATTTACTGAGGAGCCACCTTCCTCCAAGGCAACATGCAACGTGAGCTTTGTTTACTGAGCTGCTTTGCAGCGATTTACCCACATACCTGTTTGTATAGCTCATTATTGCTGTATTAGTTCATGGTAAGTACCTTGAACAAGGGTCCTACGAGAGGAGAGAGCCTTCCAGCCACAAGGCAGCAGCTCAATCCACGATTCCACCTGTTAACCTGCGAATGAAGAACTGAGGTGGTCATTCCACGGAGCAGGGGGCCACTGTATGATATGTTGCAGTCACCCCCCTGTATCGTCGCACTGCCGGCCATACGTGGTTTTCAGATCGTGTCTGAAAGTGTGATCAAACCATCATGTCGCCTTAGAGGAATACTTACGTCTGCATCTCATACCATTAACTACTAGACAAAAGTCCAAAAATAGAGGACATGGAATTTTGGAGGATTTCTACAGCATATTCTAAAAGAATTAACCCCAAGGAGTATCAGTGCCCACTCTCATCCCATTTGGAAGGGAAGGAATTTAGAGGATAAATTGGAGGGAAAAAAATCAGCGAAACAGGCAACAGTTATTTTTTAACCGCAAAATCGTGTTTATGTGACGACGGGACCTCCGATGAGCACATGCTGTTATTACTGTCCTTAATGCAAGAATAAATAAGAGTAGAGGAGAAAGGACCAGCTGGTTGCTTTTTTTGAGGGTACTGGCTCTGCTGCATCCAAACTGCTTCAGCGGGTTTGAGGCCAAATGTCTTCATGGTGCAGCATCAAGATTAGGTGGTGAAATAATGACTCGCATTAAGCAAAGTGAGGACTGAAAAAAGGACGGCGTGTCCCACATGCCTCTTGCGTGAGACAGCCTGGGTTTTACGCCCGCCGACGCATTGCCACGGCAACAGGAGTCGGAAGTTGTTTCGTTCCCGGGGACCGTAAGCGCCCCTGGATGTTATTTTGGCGTGTCATCCTTCAGTCAACGCTCAGCTACGCAGTCGCTTCGGCCGTTTTGCAATATTTGCAGTGTCCAAGAAAAGTGTGCTACTAAGAAGCTTTTCACGGGTCGTCTAGAGCAGTTTAGTTTAGATTAGTTTCAGATTGAAGATTAAGTAACGGATTAGTTTCAGGCCTGCTTTTTTGTTTGATTTCTCTTGCGCGTTTAACTTGTAACACCCTCTGTCTTTTTCAATAATTTATTTTGTTTGCAACACGTATCTTTTAAAGCTTTCCGTTGCATAAGCTCCTCACATCAGTTGTCCGAGTTTCCCCGAACACCCCCCCCCCCCCCCCCCA
>UFQX01000436.1:0-84697 GCA_900497675.1 Arapaima gigas | reverse complement strand
CCCCCAAACCCCCCCCCCCCCCCCAGTTTTCCCTTTGTGTTGGTGTGACATTTGTGGAGGTGTCGCTGAAAACCCACACTGCACCAAGAGGCTTACTCTTGACGTGCTGCCATGGAGATGCCGAAACCCATCAACACGATGCCAGAACGCCGCGTGCAGCCTTCCCCAGACTCCCGAGAAACTGCAGACCTTTCGACCTTTCCCCCCCTTTTGAAAGTATGTGGAGATATTTGCAGCTTCTCCATCTGCTGCGACCGTGTGTCGTTCATAAAATTAACGGGAAAAAATCATAATTTTACCTGAGGCTGCAGGTTAGAGCCATTATCTTGCAGTTGACGGACCCAGTTTCAAATACTCTTTCCCACTCTGCTTCCCTAGATCAGCGTAACTGAGACAATACCTGAGGCGATAAAAAACTCCTCAGAAATGGGTAAATCACAGTAACTTGGTGTACAAATCTCATACTGTAAGGCACTTTGGACAAAGAAACATTCGGATGCATGAATACATAATAATAAGCTTTCTTATTAAAATTTTTCCTTAGGCTTTAATTTGGACAATGTTTAAGGTATTGCTGCTAATACCAGTGTGGCAGAACAAACTCATGCTGAACATGTGGCATTTGAACAGAAGGTGGAGGCTTTACAAGAATGAGAATTCCACTTTTGTGACAGACCTCACAGTATTATTTTTGGGGGTCATGTTCAGTTGCAATCCACTCTTCCGGAAACAAGATGGAATGAAGTCACCTTTAAACGGACTTTAAGCGGGAAGCTGACACTGTCAGTATAGATTGAATTTTGCAGGTAATTTGACACGAGAGCTCTTCAGTTGTCTGAACTTCTGACTTCTTACATCTTCTAACTTACTTTATGTCCTCGCCTACAAATATAGGTTACTGTCCAAAGTGTAATCTTTTGAGCTCCAGGGAGACTGTGAGGATGGCGTTACAGCGATATATTAAATATATCTATTTTTGTCACTTTACAGCTTGGCAGACACCAATTACAATACGCAGCAGAAAGCAGGTGTGTGGAAAAGAAGACACGCTCAAGAAAGGGCCACAAAACTGGACCTCTAACCAGAACATTCCAGGCCACACTGAGCAAAAGAGGTGTCACTTAGAATAAACGGCACCTGCAAATATCTAGTGTCACTAACATTTATCTCCTTGGTTAGGTATTGACTAAGTAAAGCAATACATTAAAAATAAATACCTTTTTTGGTCAAAGTTATACTAAACTGGTGCTCAGTCTAGAGTGCACTTTATTTTATTGGTCCTAGAGATTAAAGGCAGGACTACAAAGTAGTTTTATCTTTTGATTATTCCTTAATACACAAAGAGCAGAAGTTTACGCCTGTATTAAACTTACAGCGGTTCCCTCTCTTAGTCTCATGTAACACTATATTTATTGACCCACTCTAAGCACAGTGGGCACATTTTGACCAGGTTTTACCAGCTTTGCAGTGTATATGTTTTGTGCTTGTGTCAAATATTCAGGATTAAATAGAAATAAAATCTAACAGTAATTCACCCAGAACGATTTTTCTTCGCACTGCAGTATGTCTTTCAGGTTCAGGTCAGGAATATCAAGGGCAGAATTTACATTTGAAACTGCCGAACAGACAAATAAAACAGGCAGCCAGGCAAGTAGAGATGCAGCCGGGCATACGGACAGATAGAGATTGGTTGATTCGTTCGTTCATTCATTCATTCATTCGTTCATTCATTCATTGATGCGGTGTGAGATGATGTGGCGGTGGGTAGAGGTGTTACTTTGCAAGCTGAAGGTCTCGTGTTCAGATCCCCCGCTGTGTGCGATGTTTTTGATCCAGGTAACTGCTATAATAAGAACACCCTGCTGTATGAATGAATAAATCATACATTTGTGATTCATTGTACAGTTGGTTGTCTGTCACTGAATGTCCCCACTGACCAAGGAGTCGGATGAATAATAAAGGTTAATAATCAAAACAAGGGCTTTATCTGCAGTTAAGGTCCTTTCTGGTCTCTCATAATCCATTTTTAAAAGGGCAGGTTACAGTTTTATTCAAACCTGCCATCACACTCTCAAAATAACTACAAGGAGACAACCAGCTCCTTGGCAAAGGCTGCCAAGGGAGCTGGTGAAATGGAAAAAAAAATCTCTCCTGCTAAATCCTTCCCGCTACACGTGATTTCAGAAGGGCTGATGGAAATGTGGGTATTTAGTAGGTTTTCAGATGGAGAATCTGAAAACAAATAACCACGCAGGATTAGTCAACCAAAAACATTGTTTTTGAGTGACATCGCACTTCTTAATAACTTTACAGGGATGCATCCACACCTCCCTAAAGACCTATTTCGTACATTAGACATAATGTGTCTGGCCATCCCCATGGGTGCCTCTCTCAGGATGCCGGCCATTAGCCAGAGTGAGGAGATGGTGTGCACGAATTACCAAGATCTAGTCGTGTACTGGATGATGGTGTTTCACATTTATGGATGTACAAAAACAGATGTTATTAATGATCAGGGAGGACAATGAAAGAAAGCGAGAAATTTGAGCGAGATAATTGAGTACCATGTGATGAATCCATACCAGGGACCTGGACTCTAAACCACAGATTCATAGAGAGAGAGGAGAAAATAAATAAGACAGAAATAGAGCTAAGGTTGGGCTCCACATTCAGCTGAACAAACTGCAGGAAAGGGCTAGAAGGGTTTACACTTGTTTCAAGAGCTTGGACCTTGGATCGAGCCCCTGGGGTTTTCCACGTGTATAAGTACAATGAAGCATGCATTCATCGGAGCCACCAGCCCGGGATGGACTTTGAATCTGATGATACTTTATGGAGAACCCTAAAAGTTCTACTACATTGTGCAAAGCTGAAGATTATAGTACCAAGTTCATCAAATGAAGCAAGCAGTTGCAGATCATCTGCATGTTTGGATTCGAGGCCTGCACATTGACACATTCGCATATAACATTTCAGAATCTGGTTAAAAATTCCCAAAGCCTTCCATATCTTTTTACTTTTGCATCATTGTGCAAAATACATTTCAGAATCCAAAAAAAGATTCATAAAAATTGTGCTTGGGGCTACAGACTTCATTATTCAAACGATTTGCCCACACTTGTGTGTTTGTGTGTGTCTGGACCCCACCATCACCCAACGCCCCCTTCGTGATTCCACTACGGAAAAGCACCCTGAGCTTCGCTCCAGAGGTGTAGTTGCAACAAGTAGCTTTACAACTAAACGGTCAGTAAACTGGAGTAGTTTAGATTGTGGCTTCCAGGAGTTAAAGCCAAGGGCTCCTTCCACTGCATCTAGGAGCACTGCTGCTACTGGAGGAGACAAGCTGCTAACTTCTTAAAACTGATTAGTTAAATTTATTGGCTTCCCACCCAGGGGTTGTTCCTCAGCCCAGAACCCAGTGATTCCAGGATAGGCTCTGGAGCACTGCAACCCTGCTCAGGATTAAGCAAATAAGGATGGATGGGTGGATGGATGGATGGTGTTAAAGTAATACAAACTGGTATTTCTGTTGCTCTCCCATGGACTGGTGTGGTTTCATAGCCTGCTGCCCAGTGATTCTGGGATAGGCTCCAGACCACTGTAACCCTGACCAGGATTAAGTGGTCAATGACAACAAATGGATTCCTATTAATGCTGTTAACTTTATGAATTTGTACATAACCGTTTGTTGATGGGTTGCAATGGCTCAGAGCCTGTCCCAGAATAGCAGGGTGTGAGGGCAAACCCCGGGAGGGATGCCAGTGCAATGCAATCACATACTGTGGGAGGAAACCAGAGCACCTGGAGGAAACTCACACAAACACGAGGAGAACATGCTTGATACACAGTAAGCTGGATTCTAATGCAAGTTGTGTCCCACAGGCCACGAGCTGCTTTTCAAACGATTTTCGAGTATCCCATTCATACCATCACTGCTCATTCAAAGAATAATTTTAACCCAGTAATTCAGCCACAGAACACAAGTTTGTCACCAATGGAAAGAGATTAGAGTTTAAGTTAAGCTGGTCCCCACAGTCGCCAGGTTTCTCGATTTTTACTTCCCTTTAGTAGAAGGAGAACTTCTGAATTTTGCCTCACCACAGAGATAACACATTTAAAGGTTGGGCTGAAGGAATGAGGTGATCAAACAGCAAAGCATGAACAATGGGACCAGGGTGGTAGAAAGCAAGCAGCAACATATTTGGTGATATTTAAGAAATTTCTATTGCAGCATCAAAATTACAGGTGTGGTGAGTAATACAACTGTCCAACGTTGTTGTCCACGAATAAAGATATTTATCAACAAGGATGCTGCAAACTTCTCTTTGTTCAACACAATTTAAATGGGCATAATTGAAGCAACACGATGTAAACAGGACAATTCAAAACCACAGCTGTTATTGTTAGATGGACCAGAGTTTAATATTCTGCTCTCATGTTCTGCATATCATTATCATGTTCTTTCTGTTGCATAACAGGGACAGTGAGCATTTTTACTGAGAAGTGCTATCTTCTTCAGGATAGCAAGCCATTTTCACCCAGGTTCAACAGCCGGGCATCACCCAAGACTCAGTGCCGGCGTCTTCCTTCTTCAAAGTCTAACCCTTACCTGCTGCGCCATCTTTTACGCAAGCAAAGTACAGAATATGTGAAGGACGAATCCACATAAGAATAAAAAATGTCAAAGGTGTGAAACACGGGCCGATTCGAAAAGAAACGAACACTTTCTTATGTGTGTTACGTTTATAAGATGAAGAAACCGCGTGAAGGCTATTTTACAACTTGCTTTATGCTGCCTGTCTGTATGATGCCTCGCTTCTCGGTAACAATTTTTTAAAAAGTTTTCCTGTTGCATAAATGAATCATCATGACGCTGGTTAGTTACCTGTTTGTACATTCACTTGCTCACTGTTAGTAACCGCTTCCCAGTTCAGGGTAAATACCACGATCAGTGGTACAACACCTGCCGCCCCATGAATGTTAACAATAATAATAATAATAATAATAATAAAAATACTAATAAAACTGTAATCTACTGTGCTCAGTGTGACTCTCAACCCTTTTTTTGCACCGCGTGCAACAGAGGTCTATTGGCAATGTGGAATATCTCTAAAGGCTTCAAGTTATACTTCAACATTGCTGCAGAGAAGAGCGCACTGTGACTGTTGCCATGTGAAGAGTCCCTCCGTTGTTATTAAGGTTTCTTGTCTTCAGACGTCTTCAACTGCTCACCAGGGTGGTTTATCGATTACAAAATAGGGCAGGGTTTTTTGTTTGTTTGTTTTTTTTTTGCATTGATCACCCTTGGAGAAAAGGCTTAGTTACTGGCTTGTTCTAATAAAAGAAAACAGAACAACATATAACCTGTGTGCAAAGTTTGAAGGTTCAGTTCCTTTCAGGCCCTTCATGGATAACCAAAGTTGGCCTTGGAGAAGCTGCTACGTGGACAGAAAATGTTCTGGCTGTCAGGTATCCATTAGTCAATGATGTAGGAGGACAAGATGCAGGAGGGAGGCCTCAGCGGGAACCCCATTGGGATCAGGACTTAGAGGAGCTGGGACTGTCTGCACCTGCATGTCTCCACATCACTGGGGCTCAAGAAGAGCTCACAGGGAAGTACGAGGAGTAAGGCATTCTGATGCAGATGGTCTACCCCCCTTTATATTCCCCAGAAACAAAGGACTTCTGAACTGACTGCACGTCACCATTCCTGTCTCCCATCCTAATCTTCTAAACATTTGCCTTACGATGAACTAGCCTTCCTTGCCTCACACCCTCTGCCTCTGTGATGGACCACCACAACCCTACAACAGAGAAAAAGGTTGATGATGTTGGGATGGGGATGAGATGGGGGGGGGGTTTAAGGTTACTTAAAAAAAATTAATAATGAATAGCACTTTAAAAATGTGACTTTTGGCCTTTGTTTTACCAAACTTTTCTTCAGTGATTTCGTGTGAAGCACCTCCAGCAGCGTGTCAGATCCAGGTCTCTTACTGATAAACTCTCGATGTTGCCGACGACCATTCCGCTGTATGCCGGCATTTTCTTTGCTAAAAGCGGTGACGTGACGTTTTCTAGGAATGTTCTCCACTTTATCGATCTGGTTTATTTAATCTGCGGCAGGAAAAAAATGATTTGTTCCCGACACTCTAGCGTTTAGTTTCTTTCCACAACATAAATCCGGTAAAACAGCTCTCTTTTCACCGAATTCCTTTAATCCGTGGCAAAATGAACTTAAAAGTAGCAAAACACATAAAAAAGTCAGTGAAAGATTGGCTGCGTTCATGTGTTTGTGAGACAACATCGCTGGCCAGGAATGAGCTTCTTGACCGGTCTGAGGTTTATTCAGTGTGTGACAAATACTTCAGCTGCTAAATCATGGAGAGGCTCATGGTTTAACCTGATCAATTCCTGTACAAGTTGGAAATTTACTGCCCTTCCTATTACTTTTGGTTAATTTACTTGAAGTAAAAGCTTCGATTGTGACACAAGGTAATATGTTAAGTGCACCAGCAGAGCGAATCGCACGGCAGTATTGAAGCTGACGTAAAAGATGCCGAGCTTCACTTGGTCGGACGTGGCGCTGGCGTTCACTTTACATATTAGCAGCGACACGTTCAACGGCGGCCTCTGCAAAATCTGTCAAAGAATGAATTATTCGCTTTTCCGTAAATAAAGCGAACCGTATGCATGTATGTGTGGTAATATCGTTGCTTTGTTTACGTGTCCGCCGATTCGGAGACATAGGGGCCTGTTTTCTTCAGTAAAGTTTTTTTTTAGCAATAACGGAACACGTTCTCTCCTTGAACCTTGGGAGAGTCATATTAAATGAAAGCACCATCTGACTGTCAAGAAACCACAACAGATGGAATAGGGCTTTACTTTTGACAACGCAAGCGGGTTTGGACCAAACGCGCCACGCTTGCATCCTTGTTCCGTGCGCAAAGTGCGCAAACACTTTTATTATGACTCAGACCACGTAAAATAAACAGTACTTTCATCCTGTAAAGTGATTTTTTGTCGGAAGAGTTTGGAAGAGTGCAGGAATGATGCCGTGCTGATTATTTGCCTGGAAATCTCTACTAAGCCAGAGATAAGCCCCTCGTCCACAGAGCCGGTGGGGTAACTGCAACTGGTTGTTAGCGATTGAGGGACCCCACATGGTAGCGTAACGTTGAGGTCGCCAAGCTCAGCGTGCGCTGCGATTTTTTGGCAGGCCCACCCACAACTGCGCCAGCAGAGTGTGACTCGTGCGATGAGGCCTCGCCGTAGCGGCTGTCCCCCTTTTTCAGTAAATGACCGTGATTTGATCCGGTGAGTCGATGCTCTGTTGCGGACGAACCTGGGATGCCTTTCCAAAGACGGGTCCTCCGTTCGCCGGAATATTTTCAAGGCGGCAGATGGAGGAGGTCAGGGTTCACTGCCTAAAATCAGCTCTAAGCGATAGGGTGTAAGTCGTGTACCAAATTTTCCGTCAAAAACCCGCTCTGTCCTTAGATCACCTTGTTGCGCATGCCGGCTCATCGTACGTAGTCCGTTTGGGATCAGCGAAGGAAAAAGGAAATACTGGGAATATGGATGATGGTTGGTTAACGTGACTAAGGGCTATTTTGTCCCCTGAGGGACAAAAAAATCCCTAAAAAAATCTCTGCATGTAGGGAGGAAAGCAGTTATGCCGACTCCGACAACATTTGCTGTATAGTCACGTCATGTCATATCCACCAGTATCTGTCGTCCGCTGAGTCCTCCTTTTCTTATCCTTTCTTAGCCATAGATGCACGTAAGAATCTCATGAAAGCTGCGACCAAATCCAAGAACCGCGTACATTAATAAACCGACAAAACACTGCAGTTCATAACTGTGAAAATCGATCATCCTCACACAGAATTAGTTCAATTTGATTCAGTTTATTTCTGCAGAGGCTTCTTCCCACACAGTGACTCAAAGTGCTGAACAGTAGATCAGGATAGTTATGTATTATAATATCATTGTATAGGAACGTTTTTGTTTTAGCTTTTGGTTAGTTATTAGTTATTTAGACAGTGCTATTTTCAAAGCCAGCTCACTCTTCACGGACCCCCTTGGAGCCCATCTGCAGACCCTTCACGAGGTTCATATACTCCAGGTTAACAACCCCCGCTCTGAATTATATCTACTGTACATCACAGCACACCTATAGATTTATGAGTCACCCTTATGTAAAGTCCCCCTGTCAACACGAGTGTGTCACAGTAGATTTTTCCTCCTTTAACTCACTCTGACGGCCCCCAAAGATGGAACCTGCAAAATGACTGCTATCCGCCAACAGCCTCACTCCTCACTCGCTGCATCGCAGCGCCGTTGCGGACCAAGCCGGGACGCGGACAGCACTGCCGACACGGGCATTAGGCTGCTGGCTCTCCCTCGCTGCGCATCCATCATCCCGACGATGCAGTCCTCCACAACTGAGGACTGCTGTTTCGATCTCTTAAAGTTTAGACGCCATCATCTCAAACAGCAACAATCGCGATTTTTCTAAAAACCCCAAGCGCTGCAAACTACCAAATACAAACGTGAACGGCCGCGCTCCTCTTCTCTACAGATGAAATGATGAATTTGCTTCAAGTCTCCCTCTCTATCACACGCCATTTTGTTGCACCCACAGATATATTGCAGATATCCGATAATTTATTCATCTGCAACCCCGTTTAAACAATTTGAAACACAAAACAATTCAAATGGTACATTATTTCATACTTGAAATATTAATTGCTTAACATCACGTTTCCATGTAGCTCCACCGTGGAGTCTTCGGTAACTTCTGTCCTCGGTGTATCTTCTGGAAGCTGCGTTTATGTGCTGCGCAGTTCCATACGTTCTTTAAAGCGAGACTGTCCTAACCCGGAGCGTAAATGACGTTCGGCGAACCTGCAAGTTTATTATGCAGCCTGTCCGATTGTCTTAAGAATTACAGGAAGGTGCTTTATAAAGCCGGACCCAAATATTATTTTAAACTAATAGATGATAATAAGAATAATCCTCGTTTCCTGTTTAATACTATCGCTAGTTTAACAGGTACGACTCTAAACAGGCAGCGCAACCCTGACTCTATTACTAGTGATGCATTTATGTCATAAAAAATGGAGATTTTCAGGATGTCATCTACACTGGTTAGTTTAGGTGGATCTGGCTGTAACACTGCTACTACTACTAATAATAATAATAATAAAAATAATAATACTGAATATTGTCAACACTGCCTAAGTAGTTTTCGTATAATTACCAATGAGGAAATTACCATCTTAATTCATTCTGTAAAATCTACAGCCTATCCTTTAGATCCACTCCCTGCTAAGCTACTAAAAGCCGCAATTTCTGTTCTCGCCGACCCAATCGCTAATATTAGAAATACCTCATTAGTTAATGGCAGTGTCCCGGCTTTTAAAATTGCTGTTATTAGTCCATTGTTAAAAAAATCCCACCTTGACTGTAAGGAGCCAGTTAATTGTAGACCTATCGCTAATCCGCCGTTTTTATCTAGAACCCTAGAAAAGGCTGTGGCTTCTCAGCTGCAAAGTTCCCTTAATTGTCATAACATATCTGAAAATTTTCACTCAGGTTTTTGCACTGGTCACAGCACTGAAACAGCTCTAGTTCATGTTGGTAGTGACATCCTTATACGGCCCGATGCTGGTTGTACCTCAGTCATAATGTCGCTGAACTTGAGAACTTGATACTGTTGACCACAATGTCTTACTCAGTAGACTTGAATCTTTAGGTGGCCTAACATACACTGTTCAAGCGGTTCCATTCCTACCTAACTAATCTTCGACAGTTTTTGCACAAATCTGACGACTGCCTTCATTTCTGGCTGCAGTCCATCATGGGGTCCCTCAAGGTTCTGGTCTGGGTCCCTTACATTTTTCCTTTATATGCTGCCACTGGGTGATGTAAGCACAACCTGAGTTTTCATTCATACTCCGATGATACTCAGTCATCCTTTAAGCCCAATGATCCATCGCATTTTGTATCATTAACAAACTGTTTTACTGATATACAGCAGTGTGTGTGCAGGTGTGAGCACATTTCTGTGTGTGTGTGTCTGAGAACCTGTACCTGTTTATTGTTCATCAGTTAGAGCTCCTCTTTCTAGGAACACACCAGCAGCATCTTTTATTTGTCTTATGGTATTTTTAAGTTTAAAGTTCCCTCATAGTTTGGGTCAACTAGGAAAATGTGCAATATCATTATGGGGTGTATAAAAATGCATACAGTCCCTGCTTGTTCTGGATAAGACCATCCAGTCTTAGCCCCAGTAATCTTGTGCCATTTTTCACCGTTGCTTGTGGATCATTCTACCACAAGGCTGACCTCTTTGCACGCTGGATTTGTGCTGCGTAGAGGTTCCCTGGCTCCATCCACATTACTCTGAGAGTCTATTTCACATGTATCAAGCTTTGTGAAGAGGACCTCCACAGTCTCTTAAATAAGCACATTACTGCTCACTGTGCTGGGATACTAACGTTGGCAAATAAGTTAAAATGAAACTAAATTAATCTCCTTTGGAAATCCTATACTTTCTGGTGCCAAACAAATATATTTTTCTTCTTCGCGTGAAAAAGGCGTAGGAGGCTAGTGGAAAAATGTCTGTCCTTCTGGTCTTTGTGAAATCGCCGGTGTTAAGTAATAACTTCATTCAGAGCAGAAATTATGCACAAACACTTTCCAAAGGCAACACAACTAATAATCTGCATTTAGACCATCCTGACCACAGGGGACCAGCTTAATGGATTTTGAAAATCGGGGACCACGTTTCCAGTTAATTGTAACATCATCATTGCCGGCATAATGATGTCATCAGGATGCAATAACCAACAGCATAATGACATCACAGTGATGCAATCATTAATTGTAACTACGCTTCCGTAGCCTCATTGCACTGTACGTACAATTTGTTAAGTGAAAAAAATTCAGTAACTGAATGACATCTGTAACTAACCCTGACCTCAGGAGCGAGGTTGATAAATTTCAAAATAGGGGTTTCCTGGATGTATTCATGACCTCCTTCCACGAAACAGCAGTTCAGGGAAGTGAGCCCTTGATGTTCTATCTGAAGCACAGTCGGTACAGAGATCTGAGGGTTTGGCATCATTTTGTCAAAGACTAACAAGGGTTCACATGTAGACAAAGAGGTGGTGCTCATCACCATCCTGCCCTAAGCTGTAAACTGGGGTGAGGTAGAAAATCAAAAATGGAGATCTAGACAGCAGTTGCTGGACACGCATCGCATCCCCTAAGTTTTATTGCACATAACTATTGCATAATTTCTATCTGTGCATCTGATTGTGTTGGCAACCAATGACAAGTCTGTCTTTCAATTATGCATATTTATAAATCATGTAGCCGTTCTCTAGGGCCTTGAACTACTTCCAAAAGTTACAGGATGCAGCTGATACAGGCAATCCTGCTGTGGCTGAGAAAGATTCAATTCAATTCAATTCAGCTTATTTTTATAGAGGCTTCTTCTCACACAGTGACTTAGAGCTGAACGGTAGATCAGGAGGACGGAACAGAAAACAGGTATATAGTGAAGCTGTAGATGAAGGTTAAATGTCAATGAGAGCAACTATACAGGGTATAAGTGTAAAACAGTAAACCTGCCGGCAACTGAGGAGAGGAAAACAAACAAAAAAAAAACTCCCAACCAGGAGGCGAGGGAGAAAAATGAACCTCTGGGGGTCCGAGTGCCAGTGGCTGCCCCCCTCCTGGGCTTCTACACATGGAAAATAGTGGCAGTAGTAACAGCAACAAAGGTTATACTACTAAGGACAACACTGTGTAGGACCAAGAAGCTGAATGAAGTGAGGTTGAGGAGCAGGGGAGCTGGTCACATCATCAAGGCAGGGGTCCTCAGCTCCCAGTGACATAGATTGTTGGTCTCACCAAAGATCTGTCCTAAACGTTCAAAATCGACCATGTCCTTTAGCTTCTTGAACCAAAGACTGCACTTTTTTTTCTCTGCCTTACCTCAGAATAACAAAGCACCAGAAAATCAAATTTGAGATAGTATTAGCTTTTGGCAACACTTCCATAAAATGTCTCTTCCAAGAAAAAATTTAATAAAGGAGATATTCTTTGGTGATAATCCCTTCTGAATTTGTCTTACTTTATTTTAGGGTCAGGTTTTGTCTCTTGCGGTGATGCATTGTGTGACATGGGGAGGGTGTATATTTGAAGCATTTCTCATTTTTCTTTGGCTATCTCTGGTAAAGTGAGGAGAAGCCTACAAAGAGGGCCTCTCCAGGTGTCACCAGCACCTGAATATTAAAATCACAACTGAGAAGAAACAAGTTCTTAACCAACAGGAATAATAGATTCCTGTTAATAACAGCTCAGACAGCATTAGTTATTTGTCATTTAAAAAAAGATATTTGTTAATCTTCTCTGTATTCCCAGGAATAAAACTTTGAGTCAATTTGCACAGTTTACCACAGGCTATTTCTGGTGATCTCAGATCTGTTTTAATGTATGTTGGCTTGGAAATACAGTCCTGTGCAAAAGTGTTAGGCACCTGTGGGAAAAACGCTATAAAGCGAAGATGGTTCCAGAAATAATGCCATGAATACTTATTAATCAATAAACCTTCTAAAAAGTGCAGTAGACAAAGAAAACCTCAATCAGATCAATATTTGCCTTTAAAACACCATCAGTTCTCTTATGCAAACTTGCATGCAGTTTAAGGTGGAGGTTGGTAGGTTCTTCCAAACATTTTGAGGAACTGGCCACAGTTCTTCTGCACACTTTGACTGTCTCTGCATGTCCTCCCAGACTGACTGGATCATGTTGAGATCAGGGCTCTGTGGGGACCAGACCATCTGTTGCAGGATTCCTTCTTTTTGCTCAACATAGTTGTGTATGACTGAGATTGGGTGTTTGAGGTCATTCTCAGGCTGCAGAATGAATTTGGGATCAACCAGAAACCCCCCTGATGGTGGATAAGAATCTACCTGTACTTCTCAACAGACATTGAAATTGCATGCCTAAGACTTTTGCACAGTACTGTATTTCTTCTGGGAATATGACAAGACACATTCGTACCTGGACCGTGTTCCTTCAACCAATCAAAAAATGCTTAACAGAAGTTTGTTTTTGATTTATGGAACATATGGCGATGTTGATGCTCTTGCACATCTCACAAGGAAACGTGCTGACGTGTCGTACGATCCGTACAAGAAGCAAACGTGGCTGATCGGAGTGTCCAACTCATATATAAACTGCATGATCATTCAGCTGAATTTTGAAGGTTTGGTTTTCTTTTTTGGAAGTTGTCAGTGTTGTATGTCCACCCCTGGTAAATCCTATGACCTTCTTCCACGACATTCTATTACAAGCCTGGATGCAAATTGTAACGTTTGGTGGAATTGTGGCTCCCATCATGCTTTGCTGTGTGGATAGTTGATCCATGGGAGGAAGCCCAGGGCTCGGCAATGACCCTGAGGCTGTGTTAGTTGTACAGCAGTTCTGTCGGTGGACGTGTCGTTCAATACGCCGCGGAAGAATAAAGTGCGTGTTCCCACAACTCTGCCTTCCGAGCCCTTTGTCCGTAACACCACCATTTCTGTTCTATAAAAGAAAATAAATCAAATAGATCTGATTTTTACCTTTTGTGAATAAAGCTAAGGAACAAATGGGATGACAAGTCACAAATCTTCCATTCTTGTCCGCTGAACTAAAGTTTGAACGTTGAGATGACATCACAACCGCAGCAACCACAGGGATGCAATTGGAACGTGTTTATCTCGGCCTCGATTTCATCCGATTCACATTTGAGAGCTACATCCGCAAATGGAAAAGTGAATCAATTTTCTTGTCATGAGGAGGATTAAGGACTTGGCACCAGGGTTTAAACAGAGAAACAGGAAGACTGCTTTCAAAAAAGCCCGGAGTGAAACGGGTTTCTTAGTATTTATCGGAACACCAAGCAAAAGTTTTTAGTCTTCATTAGGATTTGATATATTGTTCAAACTTTTAAAAGACATATTGCTTTGATGGAATTCAAAGGTAAATGAATTTAAATATAAACGACCTCTTCTATATATATATATCTTTCTTTAGCATGATTTTTTTTTGTTCTCCTCAAAAGCCTTACATATTTCAGTTAGCATTGTTATTAAAAGGTGGGCAGCTGCTATTTGAGTTATTATATGCAGATTAATGTTTATTTTATTTCTGCATGGACCAAGAAAGCAAACCACCAGATGCCAGAAAGGGAACAAATAACTCAGTGAAAGAGAAAACTTCATTTTAATGTTCAGATGCTGGAAACGCCCGACTTCAGCTGGCTGCCGAAAAACGGCGTTCTTCATTGCGTGTGGTATAAAGGTGGTGTTGAAAAGTACGCCTCTTGAAAGCAACCAGTTTTGAGCTCCTCGGCGAACCCTGACCGATCGGCAATGAACTGCAGCACGTTTCTTCAACGCTCCTCTTTATGAGGACCGAATGTGTCGCAAGAAACAAAATGTAAGATTGTTACAGTGCAATGCGTATTCTTTTTTTCTTTATTATGCAACTGTGTGTTTTTAACCTTTTTGGGCCCTGCATTCACATCGTATAAATGTTTGTTTCCACTGGCTTTGAGTGTTAAGTCCACTTCCCCAGGGTCACCTGCTCTAGAAATCAACTTCTTTATGGTGCTGCTTCCATCTCTTTCAATATAGCTGAGGTATGCAGAGGTGTTTCATGTGTGGGATGTGGTTGTGAAAGGGACTAGATCGTGCCTCCTTCAGATAAAAACATTGCTAAACTAAGGTGATTCTAAAGTAAGCTTCTCTGAAGCTGATTCTTGCCTTTGTTTTGAGCAGGATGGACTCCTGTAAAGCTCTGATATCAGGCTGTCCAGAACAGACTATATCTAGGCTACAGATGCTGGTTATTTTAAAGTACCCGTGAGCAAAATTATTACAGTAGAACGATTCTCCTTTAGTTATGAAACACCTCTTCTGTCTTTACAGCCTTTACATCCAGACTCATTTCTACCTTGACATGTCCAACATAAGTAATGTCAAGTCCTGCATGCTTCACCTTTGCATCTTCTCTTTAAGTGTAAAATTCTGATCTCTTTATCTCATTAGATTCGGATCTCCACCTTTTTGAGGTTCTTTGTTGGAAAGGTGGTATCATTTGTGAGACTAGCACCCCATGCTGCCTAGAGTTGAGGACCTGATACCATGATGGACAAGATCCACATACCTGCACCTCGACGTCAACTTATTTCGTTTTTGTTGTCCACAGCACTATAGCCTTTGCAAGCTGCAGTCATTGGCACAATTTTTATATGTGGAAAGCCCCGGAAGGGTGGGCAGTTGCTGGCATTTGGACCCTCAGAAGATTGTTTTTCTCCCTCACCTTTTTTGGTTGGGAGCTTTTTTTTTTTTCTCCTCAGTTACCAGCAGGCTTACTTTAATCCACTTTTTTTTAACTTACTGAACATATAGCTTATCTGCTGCCTGTGGGCTTACTTTATAGCCATTATATCCATTCTGCCATTTTAATTTGTTGTTCAGTCGCTATGTGAGAAGTGCCTTATAAAAGGGGGACGGTGGAAGTCTGAGACTGTTTGCTGGTCAACTCATGCAGAGCGATGTTTGAACATCATGTGAGAGGCTGGGAGATGGTCCAGCACCAGCTCCTGTGCTCCTGTGCTCGTGTGTCTGTGTGTGTGTGTGTGTGTTAACCGCCTCTCCAGGCCCACTGTTTGATGGAGGTGAGATGCTGACAGGGACTGGGGTAAAAATTTACCACCGTTGAGATTGAAGAGCGAAGAGCATGTAAACTTCTGATCCTGGATCCATATTTTCATAAATTATTCATTGAACAACGTGCAAGGGATGAGGCGTCGAGATTAGTCAAATGTCAAATGACATTAGTTTGAACCAGTCACACCCCCCACCCTCAAACATCCATTCTTTCCACGGCCAGGGTACTCAGCTGGGATGCTGATGGGTGTGTGTGTGTGTGTGTGTTTAAGGTAAAATGGATCTACTCCTCTCACTTATATGTGCTCTTGAGATGCATGATTGAAATGAACAGTGCCGGTCTGCATGCTGATGACCTGGCCTGGTCCTGTGATGTGCTACCTCACAACAGACCAGGGTGCAGCTGGCTTTAGGCTGCAATCCTGGCTCCGCTAATAGGTTTCTTAATTTCCTCTTAAAATGCACAAAAACTCTGAAATGAATAAAAGCCAAGGATTGCGTCCTCGTACGTAATTGAAAATCATTTCACAGTTCACCCCGCACCCCGCCTTCACATTACGTTTTACATGTAGAGTGACTCTGTTCAACGTTTGTGGTGTGGCATTATCGTTCCACAGCGCTGCTGGAACTGGAAAGTTAAGCATGTGGCTATATTTTCATTAGAACAAAGGACCTTGGGGTCTTGGTACATTTCAAATGGAATTGCATTCAATTTAGCCTCACTGTGTTTTGTTGGCTTGATCTATCTTAGGTTCAGAGTTACTCAGGATTCTGCTCCAGGGATTTGGTCCAGCCTGTTGAGACAACTTTTCTTCAGAAATGCCCTGTTCAGAGTTCTGACACAAGCTGAGACTTTGTTGTCAAGATCTCCTAACTTAAATAAAATAGGTCCATACGTGAAATAAAAATGAATCAATGATTATCAAAATATATGAGCAGACACCTTGAGGACTCTGATGCACTCCAGATCAGATGCTTGAATTATGGATTATGACTTGTACATGGCCAAAAGTATATTGACACACAAACACCGCATCTGTATGTTTTGTCGAATATTTCGTTTCAAAATCACAGGCATTAATATGGAGTCGGGCCCCCTTTGCCGGTAACAGCATCTACTCTTCTGAGAAGGCTTTCCACTAGATTTAGGAAGATGCCTGCAAGGATTTGCTTCCATTCAAATACAAGATCATCAGTGAGGTCAGGAACTGCCAGTCACAACCAGTGTTCCAATTCATCCAAGATGTGTTCTCTGGGGGGCCAGTATAGTTCTTCCCCACCAGACTTAGTAAACCATTTATTTATGGGCATCACGTGCACAGGGACATTTTCATGCTGAAACAGAAAAGGGTCCTCTCTCCCCAAACTGTTGGCACAAAGTTGGAAGCACACAGGTCTCCAGAATATCACTGCATGCTGTAGCATTAAGATTTTCCTTCCCTGGAATTAAGGAGCCCAAACCATAAACCAAAACAACCCAAGAAGATTAATCCTCCACCATGAAACTTTACAGTTGGCACGATACATGCATGTAGGTAGAGCTCTCCTGGCCCCTGACAAACCCAAAATTCATTTGTCAGACTGCCAGATGGTGAAGTGTGATTCATCACTCCAGAGAATGCATTTCCACTCCTGTAGAGTCCAATGGTAGAGTGCTATGCACCACTCCAGCTGAAGCTTGTCATTGCCCTTGGTGATCTTAAGCTTGTGTGCAGCTGCTAGGCCATAAAAACCCAGTTCATGAGGTTCATGAAGATCATGATGAACCAGTCCTGTGCTGACATTGTTTTCAGAGGCAGTTTGGAACTCGGTAGTGAGTGTTACAATCGAGGACAGATGAGTTTTATGTCCGATACACTTAAGCAGTCAGCGCTCCTGATCCTGGAACTACCACTTTGTGGTTGAGCTGATGTTGCTCCTTGAAGTTTCCACTTCACAGTGACAGAATTAGGTATTGACTGGTGCAGGTCTAACAGGGCAGAAATTTGACTAACTAATTCATTGGAAAGGTGGTATTCTATGACAGTGCCACTTTGAAATGCACCGAGCTTCTTATTATGACTCATTCAACTGCAAATGTTTGTTTAAGGAGACTGCATGGCTGCATGGTTGATTTTATTCACCTGTTGGTAATAGGTGGGGCTGATATTGCCAAACCCTTTAATTAGAAGGGGGTCCACATACTTTTGACCCTAGAGGGTATCTTCTCTAAAGCCTGTTTCTGTATCCACTACATGAATTGGACTTCTTGGCTACAGATTCTCCCTGCACATACCCAAAGTAACACTCTGGAACTCCCAGAAGGTATTTAAGGCCCTCAAAGGATTATTTTTCTGATATTTCTCTGTTTTGGCAGATTTCTTATTTTCCTCTTGTCAGTTGTCAGTTGGATTTCTTCTGTTGTGTCTGCAAGTCTTTGCATTATTCCAACCCTTGCCAATATATTTGTTCAACTGTTCATGGGTCTGTGTCACTCTACTGAAATGAACTGAAGAACTCACAGGTACAGGACCAGGTGTCTAGGTCAATGTAAGCTCCATCCTCCCCTTGAATCCATGTTCACTTAACTATAGAGCGATGGCTCTCAAACCTCTCCTTAGCTAATTCCATCAGCAGGATCATGATGCTGTTCATTAAGTGAGAGACTTGTGCTTGTGGTGGAATAGAACAAATATACCTAAAAACAATGAGTCGCAACCAAAGCATTTTGGAACTAGCTGGAGGATCTCTAGATGATGCCCTCAACGATGTCCCCTTGTTGGAGACACAAAGCAAATATGCAATAGTGGAATGATGAATGCCAAAAAAGTTACGCTAGATGATTTCCAGCTCTGAAAGGATTCACAGCCTGAGACAAAGATGTGCTTTATTCTGGATAAAATATTTATTCTGGCTCAGGCAAAATATTGAAACCAAATAGCTTCAGTCAAGAAAAATATTCATCGAACAGAAAGAGACACTTAATTGAACTACGGGTGTGATCTTCAAGACTCAAACATCAGTCATCCTTCTACGAAATGTCTGAATGTGATGTATGAGATGTATGTGGGGGGGCTCATTTTGAATACATCTTTTGTAACAAACTACATAATAAACAGCAGGACAACAATGCCCCGGGCTGTTTTTCTAAAGGAAAATTCAGAAATGCTGATTGCAAAAACTGTTGGCTTCGCAGCATTTGTGTAAATAATGGGAAAGGCACAGTGGAAGCCGCATCTGGGTGGTAACTGTAATCTCCTCGCAGAATTTAATAAGCAAAGCGTGTATAAGGGTGTATGAGTGTGTCTGAGACACGCTGAGAAATTCACAGGCACAGGATGGATCTTCAGTTTATTCCCAGATCAAACTGTCAATCGACCCCAGTGCCTCAAGAGTGACCCAACACCAGTGGGGTTTGCAAACTTCCGATACCAGTGCCAATGTTTGTACTGAGCATTTGAGAGATGGTGACAGCTGTCAAATGTCCAACACCAAAATTTGAATGCTGGTCAGTCAGCAGGGGTTTCTTGTCAGATCTATTTAACATTTATGCATCCCTGATCCTTTCCTGAGGCCCAACTCTGTTTTATCTCCTCGCACGAGCAAAATAAAATACCCAGATCCCATTTTTCCATCACATTGTGTCATTGAAGCAGGTCAAAATGATGCCTTTGCACGTACCTCCAGGTTCCAGAACCCCCTAGAGGCCATTGAACAGTCCCTTTGCGTTATTTGAGTCCTTTCATGACATCAGCAAGCAAGTGAGAGGAGCCTGTTTGTTTTCATTGATCATTTGATCAAAGTGCCACCATGGCTCCCATCACTTTCACACTGTGTTCTAAAGGTCCAGCCCATGGTGAGGTCAATAGGGATTATGCGTCTTGCAGAGGTGAAGGTCAAGCTGGAGCACATGAGAACTGTGGCAGACAAAGGACTTTACACTGTGGACATTTTCTTGGTCTGTGGTTTGGTGCTGAAGAAGCTCCTGATCCTGTTGCTAACCACCAGCTGTAGCTGCGTGACCAATTATTACTGAATGTAAATATATACTTTCTTTCGGTTCAGTGTTATATTTACTGTGTCTTATTATAACCATTTGCAACACCTTTCTTTGTTTGTGGTAACATACAGGTGTGTGAAAAATATTTACTTACTTTCCAGTTCTATCTATGTCAGGAGGCCTTTTGATCTGATTTAAGGTCAAAAAGTCACAAAGACAACAAAAATTAACCACGGCACATATGTTTTCACAGCATCCTGGAGATCAGATTTACAGTTTTTACCCAATTATACAAAGTACAGTACCTTTGGTGAAGAGTATGATAACCAGACTTTGGATTTGAACCGGTTTATACACCTTTCACTTGCAAGGCAATGTACCTAAGCACTACACCACAGGCGGCCAGAACATGATTCCATCCATCCATCCATCCATCCATCCATCCATTTCATTAACTTCTTGTCTGCTGGTCAATCGTGGCAGTCCAGAGCCTTTTCTGGAATCAATGAGCACTAGGCTTTAAAAGTACACCCCGGATGGGGCACCATTCCATCCCAGAGTGGCCACACAGTCACACACTACAGGCAACGGTAAACTATTCGGAATGAGGGCAACAAAGCTGCTCACCACACAACTGCGCCAGCTGCTGTTATGGCGATCAAATGGGAAATGTTTTGTTTAGGTCATACTGTGGGTAGCTTGCTCTACGTGTCCTCATTGTGTTCATCCTATATCTGTCTTTATTTATATATTGTGAAAGCATTCCTGGGTGACGCAAGTGCATTTTTCTGTCACTCAAATGTCCGGTTGGAGAACATCACCTGCGATCTAATGAAAAAAAACTGGAAAGATAAGAACAAACACAAGTGGTTTTACCCAGTAAATGGAAAAATGCAGCCTTCGGGGATTTTTACCCAATGCAGTAAGTTGTGGCAACTTTGCTACTCAACAATTATCAGGTAGTTTCTAGGAAGGTTGTGGAGCAGACAGGTGTGGGGGGATGTAAGGGGTCCTGGGGATTTAGTGTCTGGAGGACATGCCTCCAGGTCAGTCTCCAGCGTCTCCGCTGACATCCCTCCCGTCTCATTAGCCCAGACTGTCGGCCTGCAAAACGGGTTCCTCACACAAATGCAGTGATAGATGACAAGGCCAATTGCCCACATTCATGGCCTCCTCCCGGTGACACCTGTGCCAGACAAGATGAATGTGCACCAGTTTGCTCAGCGTAGCCCGACACAACCCATTGTCTATTACTTCCAGTGCTCACCAGTTATTTAAGCACAGGGAGACAGGAATCTTAAATTTCCATGGATGAGGACCAAAATTACTAGTGTTTCATAGAGAGCCATTCACCCAGACTGAATTCCACTAACCGGGGGGTTAAATCAAGAAAAATGTCAAGTCATAGGATGTGAAAGGGTCAGCTGGGAACCTTGACACCAATCACCAGAAGTGACAAGGTTTCCATTGTTGCAGACATGTTGGCTTTTTGAGAAGTTACCTTACTGGTCAGACAGTAAAACAACAGGGTTGACCCAATGAGTTGTCAATACGCAAAGTCATTATCTGAATGTGGAAGAATTACATGGTCTTCACAGCAGTGGTCGAGGTCACCCAGGAAGCCTCAGCAAAGGCAGAGAAGGACTTGGTGCAAAACATATAAGAGTGGCATGTCTGCGTTCACCCTGTGGATTGATCGACTGTGAGGTTTGATAGTATTGACGTTTCTCTCACTATGCCCGTGACAATGACACCAACCAACACTCCCATGACGCCCTTTCCAAAACACCGCATGCAGCTGTCATGACAGCCACATATAAACCCCCATCTCTCTGTTTGACTGAGATGCATCTTTTATGTAAATAAAACCCATTTCATTTTGAATGCTTGTTATGTATTCTCCTCGGGCATTTTCTTGGTAATTTACTGAAAAACTTTGTCTTAGAAAAACAAAAATGTTCCAAAACTTTTTGTATTCCTGTGTAGTGTCTTAAGCCAAGATAATAATAAAATGTCAAGGGAAAACGCCACTTAAATCTCCTCTGGGAATGTAGGGAGTAAAAGAAATAAAAAAGAAGTGAGCAATATAAAAGCTAAAAGAAAGACATATTCTGACCTCTGACGCACTTATGAAAGGTTATTTACCTGTTTACCGAGGAGTAAAAAATGGTTTTTGGATGCGGATGGGGTGTAACAACTGCGATGCTGAGAATCATAAATGGGTAAGGAGGGCAAAGTCAAAAATAACCCCGACCATACTGGTGAGGTTTAAAAAAATGAGGCGAATTGAAAAGGTTAACAAATTTAATACATAATTTAATATATAACCAAATTAATAACACCAGCATTCATAAACAACAGAATGAATTATGAGCCCAAAACAAAATATTTGCTCTTCAATACTTGCAGACAAAGAAAGTTTGTTTATTAAATGGTCAAATTCCCCAGTAAGTTCGGGGAAACACGAAAAACAAATGGGAAAAACAATCTTCACCGCGTGCAAAAGACGCTCTCAAACTCAGATTCCACTTCAGTCCCTTGGGCTGGATTGGATGGAGGAGGGTCCTGCGTGTGGCGTCCCCGCTGTCACATTCTTGTCCCAAGAAAAAAAAGAGAAGAAGAAACTGAAGTCCACGTCTTTCATATAGTTAACTCCTCCATGTCAACATAGCTCACAAATCGGCTGACGTTTAACAAGCTAACCAGCTATACTGTGAGAACACTGACACACTCCTGAAAAATTTGCATAAAACTCACCTCCCAAACCAGCTTCCTGTCAAGACGGAAAAAACATTACCTCTCCAAACAGTCAAAACTTATCTAACGCACAAAACAACGCATCTTTTGTTTCGGTGCATAACAAGAATTAGTATTGTAAAGATACCACTCACTCCAAAGTGTTGCACTGCCCAACTTTTGTAATTTCTAACTTTTATAATTACTAACAAAAGGTGAGTTAGTCATAACTCACCGTTAGAAAGTTCACGCAGTGATTTTTTTTTTTTTTTTGCTGTTACTCCGAACGTGTCCTCCGTGTTTTATTGTTAAACACGATCTTACCGGTGGCTGTGCCAGGCATACTTTCGCTCTTATGGTTTCCGGATTGTTTTTGAAATTCCGCCCATCGGTTATCGTGAGATCGACTAACTTGCATCAGATTGGCTAGATGCTCTACATCTTCTAATTTTAAACATAATGAAACAACCTAACAGGTAAGTATCATTTAGTAACTGGGTTATACCAGTTTGTCGTACCAAATATAATTCAGCACAACAGTGACTGCAATGGGAAGAAAAGGGATTTATGATTTTTTTTTTTTAATTTAAATCTCCTCCGTCTTTGTCCTGTTTTTGATTTAATATTTTCCGGTTTTCATGTTCGCAGCAGCCGGGCAGATGGGGATTTTCTGTCACACCTTTTGTCACACTGGGAATATGTCTAGGAATAGCAGCTTGAATATTAAACATTTAGTGCAGCCAGGTGCCTGAGGTGTGTGACGTTTCCACACTGAATTTACCTCTCATTAGGCTGCAGAGCCAGCAGGCACCTTCAGCACCCTCATCCGGACCGGCACCGGCTGGTGGAGACTAGCGTGGCTCAGAATGACCGTCTTTAGCTGGACGCCATTGCTAATCACAAGCCCAGCTCACTGGAGAGCTGTGATTTTTCCACCCACGCTTGTACCTTCCTGTCATATTTGTGCAAATTGTACAAAACAGTGAAGCTGAAAAGTATTGTGGTCATCTTTGTTCAGAAGATAAGCCAGGTCACGTCCAGCTGGAATTCGTCTGTTTCCAGCCGTGCAAAACCAAGGATGTCCAAACTGCTGTGCGAAGCCTTAAGACTGAGAATATTATAGTTTATTTTCCAAAAATATCCACAGTGGCTTGTAAAAGTATTCAAAATTATTAACATTGCTTATAGCTATAAAAATTTGTCCAGTCAGTATTTTAATTGCGACTGATATGTTCCTATACTAAACTGTCAGAGCTAAAATAAGGTTTCTGCAGACATTTTTGGAAAAAATGAGAACCTGAAATATGCTGCTTGCACAAGTATTCAAACCCCAGACATTAATGTTTGCTAAAGACACCTTTTGCTGAAGTAACAGCTTTAAGGGTTTTGGGGTAAATGTGTATTAGCGTTGCGCATCGTTCAAAAGTTATTTTTTTCTCGTTCATCTTGGCAGGTCTACAACAGGTTGTTTAGGTTGGACGACATTTGTGGGCCACAGTTTTCAAATAGCGCCCCAAATTCTTGATGGGACTGAGGTCAGGACTTTGACTCGGCCGCTGTAGGACAATGATAACAGTAAAAAAAAAAAAACTTGCGATATAATAATTTGTAAGGCAGAACAGTGTTAATAAATTTCAGGGACTAAAAGGACACTGATTTTCACACTGCTAGCTATGCTGTCTATTTTAGAAATGTCTCAGTTTTTATTTTTAATTTCCTTAATGAACAATCAAATAGGTGACAAAGGACACCCAAATAAAACAAAAACACTCATCCGTCGATACATCAACACGTCACAACTTGTTAAAATCCACATTTCTGTTTTCTCAACGGACCATCTCTCACAATAAAACAAGCACAGTTCATACATGTTTCTTCAAATAACAAAACGTAAGCACTTCAAGACCACACCATGGTGGTCTTATGTAATTTATGTTTATGTATTTAAAACCTAAATACTTCGCAAACTACCGTACGTTTGATGTAATCTAGTCTGACAGCCCAACAAATTAAAACAAATGACACAATTGCTAAAAAATGCAGTGAACTTCAATAAATAAATAAAACACTGGCAAGTTAAAAACGCAACAAAATCAACAATTATCAAAGTTTTTCCAAAAAATTATCCTCCTCTTTCCGAGTCCTGAAGAACTATGTCCACAGGGAGACCCCACCAGAGGCATGTGAATTTCCAAAAGTCCATAATGTTCAGATATTTTGGTGGAGGAAGATTCAGCCCCTCAAGCATTGCGAGGTGTGCAGGTCATTACTGGATCCACCCGAGCAGCACTGGCAACTGGCCCAGCCTCCCTCCTGCAGCGTTTCTTCTGGTCATCCTTGGTTGGTATTGTCCATTGTGCCTGTGACCAGGAGATCCAAAGGCTTCTTTGGGGAGGAACCTGGCAGAATTGCTGGCTGAAGATGCACCCTCAGCCCTTGTCGCCAGCCCCAGCTGCTAGCCAGTGCCATCAAACAATGCACCTCCATTGTCTCGTGCCATCACCATGCTGGACGGCACTGTGTTGGCATACATCAGCTTCCGCCTGGGGTCTGTAATCCCCCCAAACACCAGCGAGGGCCTACAAAGACCTTGGCCAGGTGGCCTGTTTCCAGGCATCACTGGCACTTCATATCCTTGTGGTTCATGCTGATAGGACTCTGACCAAAACAGAAATGGGAAGAGGGAGTTTGTCCTATATAAAATAGGTAGCCTCTTGCCTTACCTAAGGTACAGAATGCAGGGTGGTGGCAAAACCCCTCTAATTCCGCAGGGTCAGGCCACAGATGAACGTGAAAATGTTAGGCCATTCCATTAGCCCAACAGGTCTCTTTCCTCTTGATGCCCCAGAAACATGTTGCCAAATTTCCACACAATGTCCACTTGCACAAAGGGGTCAAAGGACAAGGACAGTGATAACGGTCAGTCCTCCACAAAGACTCAGGGGAGTATAGAAGTAACATGGGATGGAGTTTACTCAACCTACACATCTCTAGAACCCTCTGGATGCTGTCCAAGCTGGCAAAGTGACGCTGAAGGGCAACCTCACATTGTGTTGGATGCTCACAGTTGTAAGTACCAGGAGGCGTACTACGATCTCCCCAAACAAATTGAATCCACTCATGAAATCCAACGATGTCCTCCTAGTTCCTCCAGTGAAAATTAACGGTTTCTCTCAAAGTCTTTGTCCCCAGACATCACTGTGGTCGCTGTACTTCCAGGTTGCTGTTGACATCTGGAAGAATTCTCTACTCTGGGCTATCTGCATAAAGTGCTAAAATAAAAACTCCCAGTCACCCTGCGGGGATGGCTGACAAGCCACCCAAACCCCAGCACCGTAGGCTCAGCAGGCTACCCAAAATAAAATAAAACCTACTAGGAGGCACAGCTTACAGCGCTCAAGCCACCCACAAGCTAAGCCCCCGCTAAAACCTCGAAAAACAATCATAACTTGTGTGTCTGAACTACCCCAGAGTAGCCTTTTTGGATCATGAGACCAAACCACCCTTATTGTTGTAAAAATGTGAAGAATGGTTGGCAACCCAAACAAATTCTTTGTCTTTGTGATGCCGTTGGCAGGAAGCAGACGTGTGCAGGCGCGAGTTAGCAGTTGAGGTTTATAGTCCAGGGAAGTTCCAGAATCATGGTCAGTACACAGGCAAGAGTCAGGTCCAGAAGTCAACGGAGTACAAGAAATGGTCGGGCTAGATTGATGGTCGGGGACAGGCGAGGGCCAATTACTGGAAAGGCTAACGGGAGAACTGCTCGGTATGCTCAGTAGTAACATGGGCAATACTTCACACCGGCATGTCAGGCTACACAGGTTTTATACCTTGTTCGGGGAAGTGAGGAGCAGGTGCTGGCAATTGTGGGGCTGGGCAGAACAGCAGGCAGAGCAGGGGGTGTGACAGTCTTCTAAGGTTCTGGGCTGACATTTCGCTTCTTTGTCCACCACCACCCCAAAACACAAAAACACCCCAAAATGACAACGAATTAAATAATACAGTTTGTCTACCTATGACTGGGCCAATGAGGTGACTGACCTGGTTATTCAAAAAGTATTGGCAATCAGAGCTTTTTTAATAGTTTATTTTACACTCTGCCATTTTCCCTTTTTGGTTTGTTTGTAAAATTGCTGGAAAATATTATCATTTAAGACATAATATAGCTACCCGTTCATTCGTATGTGCCTGTGGTGCCGATGAGCTGTACTGTGAAAATGACTTTCATGATAAACACTGAGAACCTCATGAAACAGTATGACCAATTTTTCATGTGCTCCTGCTGACGTCCTTCTCTTAGTGGGCAACACCTGTGACATCCCACCACTTGAACTTTTCCAACACTCACTACAATAAACATGCCTGGCGTGTGGGGCTGATCCCTCCATCTCCTCCCCACTGTCCTGCCATCCTTGTCCAAGAGCCACTTTTTAAGTCGGTGCCACAACAAGTCTCAGTCAGTTCAATAATGGCAGTAATGTAAAGGCCAGACATGGCGAGCCATGGAAGCCTCTAATTTGCTGTGACCTTCTTCTTATAGATCCATGTGAACATTATTTAGGGGCCCCACATACTGCAAGGCTGTACTTCCTTGTTTTCTTTAGAGCACAAAAATTATCTCTAGATTCATCGTGCTTTCTGGCGAATTTATTTTGGTCCTAACCTACACAGTTGTAACTTTCTTTCTGGGTGATATGATGGTGCCATGTGGCATCATTAGAAGTTGTTCCCAGTGGAAAATGCATAACTTACAGGTGGTAAAGTTTTTTGTCTGTGCTCATTTTTGGCACAGGGGTCTAACATTACATACTTCGATGAGCTGCCATCCTCTGGTGATCGGAACCCACAAGTTCATGGTCGCATGAACACTTTCTTTAATCTGACAGCAACCTGCTTGTAAGTTGGCTATTTCTCTCAAAGCCACTGTCTACATGTCTGGCCCCTGATATCCCAGTACTGCCCTTGTCAGGGAAAACTGTGGGAGCCTGAGAACAGACTGGATTGCTATTACAAACACAGGCCACATGGCACTGGATCCACAACCAACTCGCCCCTAGAGGACCAACACTTACCTGGTGCAAAATGAGCCTTAAAGCTTAGGGCTGATAAAGTACCAGTTCCCCTTTTGCACCCCATCACCTAGTCAGTCTTCACTTTATTTCCCTGTGACTCCACTATGAGGCACTTGGCAGTTGCTACTGTTGCATGAGGAGCCTCTTCCCCACCACCCCGCACCCATCATGATCCTAAAACTTAAACCAAAATAAATATCAACCTCTGCAAATACAAATTCCAGGGGTAACTGCACACATCTACAAAAAATTGATTCTGATCCTTATCCTTGAACTGACAAAAAAGGAATTAAAGGGGGGAAAAAACACTCCACTCAGTTCTAATCTAAGACTATTGACCAAAAACCTCAGGACAGCAGCTCAACATTCAAGGCTTTGATGTCATGACTGCCTACGAATGGCTATTGACCTTGGACTCCTGGGAAAGAGAAACAATGTGAGAGGCAGAACCTGGAACACACATGCCATATATCATTAAGTGTGTATATCTGCTGTAAGTTTTTTCCATCCGAATGCTTCAAAGTGTTTCCAATAAAAGCTAAAGTGCAAGGTGGGATATTTTGATTAGCAGGTTTGTCACAGGAGAGGCCGTTACTTACTGATCTCACCTTCAGGGCGAAGGTGAGGGCGGCAAGGTCTATGTTTTCAGTGAACTGTTAAACTGCACCTCTTCCCACGAGCACTCCGTCCAACCATCCGCCCGTCCGTCCGTCCATCCATCCATTTCAGTTAAATTGCAGTTGGAATACAACTTCAACGCAGTAAATTCAGTTTTGGAATGATATATACAGTACTGTGCAAAAGTGTTGGCACCTGTGGGAAAAATGCTATAAAGTGAGGATGGTTCCAGAAATAATGCCATGAATACTTATTAATCAATAAACCTTCTAAAAAGTGCAGTAGACAAAGAAAACCTCAATCAGATCAATATTTGCCTTTAAAACACCATCAGTTCTCTTATGCAAACTTGCATGCAGTTTAAGGTGGAGGTTGGTAGGTTCTTCCAAACATTTTGAGGAACTGGCCACAGTTCTTCTGCACACTTTGACTGTCTCTGCATGTCCTCCCAGACTGACTCGATCATGTTGAGATCAGGGCTCTGTGGGGACCAGACCATCTGTTGCAGGATTCCTTCTTTTTGCTCAACATAGTTGTGTATGACTGAGATTGGGTGTTTGAGGTCATTCTCAGGCTGCAGAATGAATTTGGGATCAACCAGAAACCCCCCTGATGGTGGATAAGAATCTACCTGTACTTCTCAACACACATTCAAGCTGCATGACTAACACTTTTGCCCAGTGCCGTATGCCTCCGTATCGCCAGTAAAAGTTACAGTCCTCTTGTGAAGGGATGGTAGCTGGCTTTGTCACCAAAGTAGTAATTAAACAAAGTTAAAACTGCGCTTTAGACTGCCCTTCTGTGTACATTCTTTATGATCCTCATCAGCTTTGAAAATGTGAAAATGGTTCTGTCTGTATTTGTATATTGAAATCATGACCACAATTAACTGTCCAGTTGTGTCATGATCATGTCATGAGTAACACCTCAAGTGACTACAGGGGGCACTGCTCAGGGCCAACTCATTAAACCAGCAACCATCTTTCAAATTATTACCTGATCTATACAAACAGCAGGAAACCGAGAGGAGGTTGTGTGTCAGTAGCACTGCTTCATTCCTAGGAATCCTGAGTCCCTCCTTCTTCTTCCCAGTTCCTGTTCCCAGTGTGGTCCTGGGTCTCTTCCAGGTACACCAGTTTCCTTGTCACCAACTCTTCATTTTCACCTTGTCTCCCAAGCTCTCCAGTTTCCTCTTCACCAAGTTCCCCTGTCTTTAGCATCATAGGTCACTGGACCACACGGCACACTTTCAAATGTACATCACACCACAGTCCAACCTCACTTCACATCTCCATGCTGATATGACAAATTGAAGGTTAGGATGTTTTGGTAGACCATTACTGATGGTTTCAAATACTCACTCACTCATCTGCTCGCCATCAGTCACCTCTTGTCCTACGCCAAGTCGTGGTAGTTTGGAAACTCTCTTGGTTCCTGGATGGGATACTGGTCAACTTCAGTAATTATTTTACTTTGCTAATTATTCCAGTTGTTTTTATACAAAATGCTTCAAAGTTTGACTCATTTACTTAGCTGGATTTTAACTGGAATTTGGTTGATTCAAATCAGATCAAGTACTTTAGCTGGTTCAAGGGTGAAAATGAAGAGCGTTTTCTTATACTTGAACAACAAGAAACATTTCCTATTGAGGCTCCTTGCAGCCCAGCATTCATGTAGACCTTTTCCCATGTGTTTGTTCTCCAGGCAGTTCTTCAACCACAGCTCTGCCGCTTCAGGTGTGGCATGCCGCTTTCCAGCGGCCACCACAGCCGAGGCATAAGGCACGGTGACAAACACCCAGAGAAAAATATCTGGGTAATATCATCTGTGATGTTGAGCGTAACATCCAGGTATAATGACAACTGTGGGAGCTGCAGGAAAACGGAACAGAATAAATACAGAACAAAAAATAAAGTCTGCACTCCTCTTAACTGCTCCCAAAGTAATGAAACTTTCATTTGAAAGAAGATAAGGATCTTCATCAGGTCATCACAGCCAGGCTTCTTCCTACAGAAATATACCACTTGGATGGAGAGATGTTTTGTGTTTTCTGCGGGAAAGATTTGACCTGTCTCAAAATGCTATGATATCCCATAACCCCCTCCTTTCTCCACAAAGGCATAGCTGTGTAGCTGAAGGGTATTTAATCCCACTGCCTCTTCAAAACAGAGATTTGGTTCCAGGCCCAAACAGACAGTGTGGTGTCTGTCCAGTCATTCTTATCCCAACTGCAATTACCAAACCAGCTTTCCTACTACCAAAGAAATGCTTTTTCGTCAACAAGGCTCTTTTAGAAATACATTTGTTGGGTGCGAGGTTCTCTGCTCCTTTCATCTCATATTCCATTACTTTCTCCATTAGCTTTCATCATTTTCCTGTACAATAACTTAGCGAAATGCTATTCACCAGAGGGATTTACAGTACACAGCTCACCAGTTCACATTTCATATTGTGTTCTTGTAGTCTGGTCATATAAAGCGGTTTATGAAAACTGTGGCCCCTCCTAGGATCTGAACCTGCTGTGGACCCCAGCAGCTTCATAATCTTTCTGCCACCTGCTGACCTGACCTTCATTACCACTGCTGCTTCTGTACACAGCGGTCTCTGGAGGATTTTTTGGGGCTGGACTTCACCTAAGCCACATTGTCAATCTAGCCCCCTTGCTGCCCAGGAAACAAATGCCACCATGAGTCAATTCAGCATTGAATGGAGTCATTACTCTTGCAGACAGCTTGATATCGATGAGGAACGCCTCCCGGTGACCATGCAACACATAGGGCACATCAATTCAATTCAATTTATTTTTACTGAGGCTTCTTCTCACACAGTGACTCAGAGCACTGAACAGCAGATTGGCACAAGATATGAAAGATATATTGTGAGGTTATAGGTAAGAGGATATGCATTTAATAACAAGAGCAACTATACAGGGTTTAAGCTCAATACAGTAACCTGCTGGCAACTGAGGAGCTGAAAACAAAAAAAACTCCCAAAAAGGATAAAAGCAAGAGAGAAGAATGAAGTTCTAGGGGTCCAATGCATTCTATATACAGAAAAACAGTGCCGGTATTTGCAGCTAATAAAAATTATACTGCTGTGGACAACATTGTATAAGACAGTAAAAAAGCGAATAAACCAATGAACAGGTGCAAGTGTGCAGATCTCATCATCAGCCATGGGATCCAGTATGGGAGATAATCCCTTCAGCGCCACTAGGCAGCGCTCTCGGTTTTTAGAACGTCTTGGAGGGTGGGTTGTTGCTCATGTTGGTTTGTGCTTTTGCACAAAATATACAGTGAGTTTGCCCAGCACCTGTGTGTCTTTATTCCTGCGCACTGAAACATAGCGTCAGAAGTGACTATTAACACCTACCGCTGCTGATCCTCTGTGCTTTGAGCCGAGTGACTCGGACGCACAACTTGGGAGTGTTTGCCCACTTCGACGTGTAGTCTAGTCTGCTGCTTTCCTGCATCCTCAGAAATGGTGACCACCACTAATATCCCACCCCCTGCAGTGATGAAGCTCACAGGAGATATGAATGTGAATTGGGAGACATTTCCAGGTGAACTTGAGGATTATGCCCTGGCTATGGGACTCCTGGAAAAAGAGACACTCGTTCAGGCTGCTGCCTTGCAGACTGTGGTGGGTGCTGAACGCCACGATTTTTATAAACAGAACCTTAACTAACCTGACCGCTGCACAGCAGAATGACATGGTTGTTGCTCTGAATATCATTGGAGTAGAACCTCAAACCAGTGAAAAATGTGATCTACTAGCAGTACATGTTCAGATGCTGCGAGCAAGAGGAAGGTGAGCCAGTAGACTTGAACGACACTAATATGAGACTGAAATCCATGCTACTAGATGAGCTACCTGTCGACAGTGTTAATGCTGCCCTCAGGTAAACAAACAAACCAGATCGCTGTGTGCAGCCTGTAGAGCACCGTGTGCCGTTACTGTGGTTTCTACCAGCCCAGAGGGAGAGAACATTGCCCAGCAAATGGAATACCAAGCAAAGTTTGCTGCACCAACAACCACTTTGCATGAGGGTGCATGAAAAAGCAGCCAGATGGAGAAGTCCACAGCAGTGAAAGTGCATATCCTGAAATGAGTACTGGCCAGAACAGTGAGTGTTTCATCAGTGAATGAATTGGCTCATTGAGAGTGAATGTACTGAAATAGTTTGTCACCTTACGCTTTAACAAGTCACACCGGTGCCAGCTACATTCAGAGGCTGCCTGTGATGTTATGTGCTTTAACAACAAGATTCGACTAGGTCCCAAAGTCCACCTACTTCCAAGCAGCACGAAACTGAAACTCTAATCTGGACAGCTCACGACTCGCTGGGACTGTTTGTGAGACATAAACTAGCGTTTGAGATTGTGGAAACAGACCAGCAGCCGTTGCTGTGCGGGTCCACATGTATATTCCTGGGGTTTGTTCACTTCACTGTCCTGGAAGATCTCAGTGCTGTTGATGGCAAGTAACGCTCTAAACAGAGAAGAACTACTTAGGATGTACCACAACATGTTTAACCAGCCTGACGAATCTGTGCCAGGTAAGGTCCATCTTGAACAGTCCCAGTCAGTCTGGCCTGTACAGTGTACACCTGGAAATGCTCCAGTTGTACTGAAAGCCCTGGTGAAACCACAGCTCGATCAGTTTGACGTCGATAGACATATTGCTCAAGTGAGTGAACCTACCAATTGGATCAGTAACGGTTATTATAAAGAAGCTGTGGATTTGCATTAAATCCAAGTATCTCAGTCAGGCCCTCTGAAATTCCCATGACATCATGCCCACCCTTGAGGATGTATTATACAAGCTTCCAAAGGCCAAGAACTTTATCCGGGTGGATTCCAGGGATTCTTTCTTACAGAGCAAATTCAGCTACCTAACTACCTTCTGGACACTTTGGAGGCAGAAGAGGTGGCTTATACTGCCATTTGGTGCTTCCAGGGCACCTGAGATGTACCAGAGAAAGGCGCCTGAGTTTCTGGCAGTCTTCGGAGGTTTGGTGCCAATAGCCAACAACATCCTCATTGAAAGGTGCGGAAATGCAGATGAGCAAATGGGCTGTGACCATGACACCAAGCTACTAGTGGTCATGGAGCACTCCGGACAGTTGGTCTGAAGGCAGGTCCAGAGAATCTATAATGGAATTGCCCTAATGGAAATGCCAGCACAACAAGACACAAAAGCAGTAAAGTGTTTCATTGGGTTTGCTATGTGTCTAGAGAAGTTCCTTCCCAAGCTGTTAGAGGTGTGTGAGCCACCAAGGAGATTCACAGGTGAGGAGGAAGTCTGGCACCAGCTCCCAAAACCTGATGTAAGCACTGATCTTGCTTAGCCTGATTGCAAAGAAAACACAAATCTAGCTCCAAATGAAGTTTGGGAATATCGGAGCAAGCTTAGTGTTCAAAATGGCAAACTGTGGTCATCCCATGGTCCCTGCATCCAGAGATGCTGGTTCACATCCATTCCAGTCACACTGGTGTGGATGCCTGTTACAGGCAAATTCATAAATCGCTGTACCGCCCAGGGATGTACAGAACATTCAAAGACTTTGTCGGCACCTGCAGGACCTCTCACGAATATGCCAGAGCACAACAGAAACAATTCAAGCTCTGTCATGAGCTACTAACAAGGCTCTGACAGATTGTCAGCATGGATCTTTTTCAGCTTGCTGGTAAGGATTATCTGCTGGTAGTTGACCGCTATTCTGATTTTTTGGGAGATCGACTTGCTTCCAAATCACTCAGCTGAAACAACGGTGCAAAGCCCAGTTTGCCCAGTATGGCATTCTGCACCAGGTGATCACTGACAGATAGGGTCCAGTTTTTGAGTCTACAGTTCAGGTGATTTGCAGCAGCCTGGGAATAAAGGATGAGGATAAAACATCCTCCCCTAGGTATCACGGCCAATGACAAAGCAGAATCTGCCATCAAAATAGCAAACCTCTGCAACCTCTGCAAACCTCTGCAAAAAACTGTTGCGCAACGGATACGATTCCTGGGAATCCACCTTACAGTGGTGCAATACACCCGCCGAAGGGATGTAGAACAACCCAGCTCAGCATCTGATGGCCAGATGTTTAAAAACTCTACTACCTGTGACAGACAAACTTTTAAAGCCATGAGTGGTGACTGACATTCTGGATGACCTTCATTAGAAAAGACTTGGTCCAAAGTTCACACGTGACAAAATGGCTCGAGATCTGCCACAGCTCGCAAAAGGAGGCTACGTTAGAATGAAGCCCTTGCCAGGTGACCAAATTTGCATATGGAAATCGGGTGCATGTGTTCAGAATGTTGCTCCTAGGTCATATCTGGTGGAACTGGATGGTTCCTTCTATCACCGTAACGGTTTGACATGAGACCAGCAGAGCCCTCTGCCCAGCCTGCTCGTCCACTGGATTCTCCTAGACCCATTGATGGCTATGAAAAACTGTCCACCTTGAATCTTACACAGTCAGCCCAAGACAATAGATCCATGGATTCTGGCGCTGCTGCAAACACCCCGTGCAACCTGCAAATGGACATCCCCGCTCCACCTGTAGCAGCACAGTCCCCGCGGGGCTGTGTTGTTACTTGGAGTGGCCGGGTGTCTCGTCCACCCAAATGGCTGAGTGGCTGTTCCTGACTGTCAGTGTTCTTTTGCTGAAGACAGTGTATGGGTTATGGTTCCAAAAAAAAAGGTGGGCGAAGTGTTACATAACCTTGCTACCTCTATATGTCAAAGCATAGCATTTTAATAACATGCTAAGGTGACTTCAGTGGTTTCGATAATATCTTAGGGAAGGGAGGTGTTATGGGAGATAAGCCCTGTAGCACCACCAGGCAGCACTGTTTTTTTGCACAGAATATGAAGTGCATACTGTCCTTATGTCTACATGTTGAAACAGTGTCCTCCAGTGCTGGTCTCACAGTTGGTCTCATCTGGTCTCATAAGTGGAGGGGGGGGATCAACAATCTGCACTTGTGATGAAAAGAAACTCAAAGAGTACAAGAAGTGATTAGTATCTAATGCCGTGAAGGGACTTGTTCCAAGGATGAGCCAAGGAATGGTGGTGGGTTTTAAGTCTTGCTTTAAAGACTGACACAGACGGATAATTTTGACAGTATCTGGCAGATCATTCCAATGCTCTGGGCCTCTCTAGGAACGTCCTCCTACTGTAATTTTCTTGACCACAGGTACTTTAGGATAACTGTCATTTAATGATCTCAGGAATGCTCTGGAAGATAGCATTCTCAGTAAGGTACGATGGCACAATGCCATTTACTGCCTTGAAAGTGAAGAGTAAGATTTTATAATCTGTGCTAAACTTAACAGGAAGCCAAAGACTTAAGAACTAATGTTATATGGTTATACTACCTGCGTCGAGTGGATCTTGATCTACTTACTGCCTTAGCGCTCTCACGATTCTATTTGGGGTATAGTTCGTATCAACGTACCTTACGGTGTCTTAATGTTCTCTTTGGTCTGTACTCAGAGCAATATCAAAGTTTATCTTCTAAAAATGTCAGCCGGGAATTTACATCCCAGATAGGTGCAGGCCGTATATTCTTTCATGTTTCTTCTTATTATTATAGTCATGAGGTTTTTTCATTTCGGGAGATGGAGAGATTACTGTTCTTCAGAGCAGATATTAAAGGGAAACACACCCAGCTTGTTTTTCTGGAATAATAAATGTGATACAAAGTAAAAATAAAAAAAAAAACAGTGAATACAGACATTGAAGTACATCAAGCATTATCTCAGCAGATGCTTACATGAAGGCAAAACTGCAATCTCATCTATAATGTACTAAAATGTGGGACCTCTCTTCAGGTTTAGCTCCACTGTAACCACATCTCATGCTTCTGGATGATTCTCTTGGACCTAAGCATGATAATTCTCGTGTTTTTCATCAACGCGCATTAAAACACAAGCTGTGAAGGAGCCTTCATTTTATAAGGTGCGTGACTGTAGCGCCTCTCCTCACTACCAGAAGGAGCGAAGCAAGGTTATTAAGATGATCACAATTTTAAATGGTTTAAAATGGGATCACAATTAAGAACTTTGTTCTAGAAATGTACATATTTAAAGTATAATGTAATGCATTTCAGTGATGGATTCTGGTAGCTCTGCAGTGAACTTGCCACCCAGAACGGTTGAAAACCCTCCTTGACACCTACAAAGCCCTTCAAGGCCCTGGGTTCTCGCTACAGTGAACCCATTCAGACAAGGAACAGTAAGAAATGGATTGCTGTGATTAAGCGTTCAGCTGCAGATTTTAAAAAGTAAAATAGAGGTGCGATTTTTCAATACCTTTTATCTGCGGGTGTAATTTAGTGCCACTTCAAACTGCAGATGTGATGTGTCTGCCTGTTGGAAAAGATGTGAGATACCGAGCGACTGGAACCCGGTTCCGTCACTCCATTCATCAATAAAAAAACAAAGACAATGATATTCCAGACTATTGCATTTGCTGTGTCGCATAACAAATAATTAGATTTCATGATGTTAAAACGTTTTGAATAAATACGTTTCTGAAACACAGTGATAACCAAAATGTTTTACAGGTCTGACAGTGAGGAATAGCTCCTAAAGACAACCCGAAGCACATTTCCACACCCATCCGATGGTTAAGAAATCTCAGTGCCTGTTTATTTATATTTATTTATTCATTTAATCAATTTATTTTTCATTTATTGCATAAGATGAATTATGTGGAATTTAACATAGAATGTGCAGGCAGTGTTCCTGCGTGTGTTTGCGTGGGCATGTGTGTCTGCTTGCGTTGGGGGCGCAGCAGGGGAATCTTCAGAAGAACACTGCCAGATCATAGACAAGGATTTCTTCTCAGCTCCACTCATTCTTTCCCTTTCCCTATATGAACACATTACTCAACTCCGACAGCTCGTCCTCACTGAGCCGCTTTAGTGCGGCGACTTTAGCGGTCCGCGTGTGCCGATCTCCATGCGATATATCCGTGAACACACTTCTACACAGACACATAGACAGACGGACAGACGGACAGACAGCCAGATAGATAGATCGATAGATAGGTGGGTGGATGGTTGGATGGAGGGATGGACGGATGGATGGATAGGCCATTTGCAGGTAGTAGCGGATGTTTTCATGGTAATCATCTTGCACATTATTCTGGGGGACCAGAGTGCTTCAGTTCTGCTTTCTACTGCTTCACGGGGAAATAACAGTTAGCTATTGGCACCTGGCCGCTTGCCAGCTGGAGTGTCGTCCCCAGGCCGTCCGCACATAGAGGCTGTCAAAGCGGAACCGAGGGGTGGACCCCAAGCGACGCTGCTGAGCGTCACTCGGTTTCTCTTCGTTTCCGTTCCAGCGTCACGGTCACCCTCACGTCATCACACCGCCTGCTCGTTCGCTGCTGTTTCACATTCGGCCGTGGTCCTCCCGAGCGCTCCTGCGCCGCTCAGCCGCCTCTTCTTTTTGCCCAAAAGCAGCCCAAACTAAAATACACAGCGACTTCCACCGCCCCGCCTTGCCAGGAGGCACAGCGCTGACTTGGCTCTTCCAGACAGAACGCCATCATTACAAGGAGGCCAATTCATTGGTTTCAAATACAGGACATCACTATTTCGCGGCTCGGATCAGGTGCTTCGGGTTTCTTTGCCTATTTTACGTTATACTCAGTGAAGTGACTAAACATCTCTGCAGAAGAACAGTGCAAGCCTGATAGGAAACTGCAGATTGGTCCATGATGCAAGCTGTGCTCACAACTAGTAGGGCATTCAAATAATGTGCGTACTTATGATTCGGTGGACTTAAAGCTTCCGACGGTATATTTTTCATGTCATGTACATATTTTAGTTTGTTGTGCAGCAACAGAACATGAATGTTTAACCAGATCAATTCAACTCGCTGCTACAGTGTCTACAGCTCACGTCTCACACTCCCACGTGTAGGAGACGAGTAAGAAGATGAAGAACTTTGCACGAGTCTATGGAGCAAGACTCAACGCTAATAAAATATTAAAACCTTTCAAAGTTTTACTAAATACTTTTATCTAGTATAACGTCTGATCTGTACAGAACCTAAACAGCAAATAATTCAAGGGACAAATGTATTATTAAGCTTATATTGGCTGGTACTTACGGAGTAAACTTTTTAGTTTTTCGTTATAAGTTCAGGAACCATCGAACCATGCCATGAAGTTGCAGGTGTGACTTTTTCTCTTTACATCCACAATGTCTGTCAATATATTATTTATTATGATACTTATTTGCTTTCAGCCTGCATTGTTTCCACAGCTTACAGTGTTTTCAGTCGGTACTGCTGGGTATTTTGTGTTTCGATTCACACTAAGGACCTTTCTTAAAATTTCATCAGTTTCTCACTTGGGATCTGAACTTTGAGGTCCTCCATCTTATCCTGGAGCTTGACGTTTTTACTGAAAAGCTACTGAGTTTTTTCATAACTGAACTTTTCGCTTTGGGAGGGTTGATGCCTCCCAGGAGCTGTCATGAAAGAGGGCTTAATTTTTATCCGATTCCAGAAGAAGAAACCATGCAGGTTGCCTTTGAGCTCGGAGTTGGCCCAGGGCCCCGTACTCAAAGCAATCCTCTGTTCCAATGAGCTACTTTTCGTGTTTGTTCTTCCTCGCCACTGGCCCAAGCCAGTGCTGGGTTTCGACCGCGACTGCGGCTGACCGCTGCCTACCTGCAGCGCAACCCATGTTGACTGAAGACAAGAAGCCAGAACAGCGGGCGAGACGGCAAGTGTGGATGGTGGGAGAGAGTGAGCACCACACCTGCTCAAGCTGCAAGGACACCATTACTCCCAGGGATCACGTAATCATTATACCGAACGGCGCAGCTTTTACTCATAAAAGGATCGATTTGTCGCCGGGGGAGACGTCCGTCACCGCCTCATTCGGATTTACTAGAAAAACGTACGAGGTAATGAAGACATAATATGAACAACGAGCCTAAATGAACATAGTCCCAAAGTAACAGGCTCATCATGCAACCTGTTATCCGGCAGATGATAGATGAACAGGAGCATAAATCCATATTTGAGGCGCCGCATCACCCTCCCGTTCATGAAAAATGGGTCTCTCTGCGATTTGACTGGCACTTTCCCCAACTTTCAATTACATTAGTCATGCTGCTCCCAGGAATATGAAATATGAATCTATGGGATTCTCATCACGCTGGGAGGCTTTGCACGGAGCACGGCTGGACTTAGATGTACTCCTTAGAAAGCAGACGGCAAGGTGAGGGTTTGAGGTTGAGCTTCACAGGCAGGTCGTGCAGAATCTTTATTCCGCTGCTGATCTTCACAGACACTCGGAAGACACCTCGCGGGATCAAATAAACCGGGACGCCAGAATTCGTTTGCTGTGTCGATGAGTCCAGAAGAAACCACTCTGGTGGTTTTGGGGAATCAGCTGAGCAAGTTAAAAGAATTGATGCTGCGAGGTTAATAAACAAAGCGGTCGAGAATGGCATGAAGCAGGGTTCTAGATCAGGTGAGTAAACCTCACCCCCCCCCCCCCCNTTAATAAACAAAGCGGTCGAGAATGGCATGAAGCAGGGTTCTAGATCAGGTGAGTAAACCCCACCCCCCCCCCCCCCACAGCAGAATGCACCAGCACCCCTTAGAGAGGTATCTTATTGTAACCGCAGATGTCGCACGCACCATGTGCGACTCTGTCAATCAGTCATGCCCCCAAATTGCTGCCATGGTAACAAAATTGCTTTGTCACGGTGACGGGGGTGACGATTACAATATTCAAATGTTAGTTAACACAATTAACTAGATAGGAGGGGCAGTTGCCGTAATTGTAGGTTGAGATGCGGTAGGATGCAGACTGAATTTCAGTCCGTAGGGAGGCGAGCCGATCGGCTTTGAGAAGAGAAGGAAACTGAAATATCCATCTGCTGATGTTTCTAGCATAGCTGGAGATTATCGTTGGGATACGACGCCAAGCGGGAGCCGTGGCGTGAGCCGCGGTCTCCGAAGACTCCCAGACGGCTTTGGGAAAGCCGTGTCGATCAGACTGGAGAACATCGATCCATGATGCACCCCGGAGTTTTGTAGCTCGAAAAGCTATTTGTTTCTACCAACCAGCAGAAGGTGACTCCGAGTACCCGCTCGGTTTCTGTGGAATTCCACTCGTGTAACGGGCTTTATTTTTCTCTCGTGAAGTTCTCGTTTCTGCTGAAAACCCGCAGAAAAGAATTTACGCCAAATATAGGCATCGGCATCAATAACCTTGAGCAAATAGCAACATATTTCATATTTTGTTTCACTGTGTATTGCAAGTGCCCCTTGATCCCCTTAAAGCATTTTACTTAATGGAAAAGGGGCAGAAGCATTATTATAAGGTCACGGGCAATAATAAGGCTCACTCATTCAGATCTGCTCTGGACGCAGCTTTATCCAACTGAGGAACTATCCCAAGCGACTTTGAAATGAGAGATTGTATAATTTTTTTACTCTGGGCCCTTCTTTTTGGCTGAACTCTCAAAACAATAAATAACGTAAGTAACCTTGCAGGGCCCAACAAGCTGAAGTTCTACTTCACTGAAAGCCAAACAGTAGTAGATTAATTATGTGCTATTGACATTTTGCTCAATAGCAGAAGCAGAAGTTCATCAACTGGACAATAAGCAGGGACAAGGTGGAGGAGAGTTCCACCGACCTCCTCGATCCTGTCTCTAGGAGACCGTACTGATCGCTGAGTATTGCATGTAAACCAACATGTGAATATCATCAAAGGTGATGCTTTAATATACTGGCAGGGTCAGAAGCATCAGGAGAAAAAATAAAATATAAATCCAGATTCCAGCTGACATCACATGTATGATGACGCGAGCATTTTGGTTTCTTCGCTTCTGTCCCACCTACTGCTTACACCGTGTACGATGTCTCCTCCTGTAGGTCACATGCAATGCAACTGACTTGTTATTAAATATTTGAGCATGTAAACACTGGCTTCTCCTTTTGTCCATTTCAAGTCCAATACTCTGGTTTCTGCCTGGAACATCATTAACAGACGTGCTCCTCAGTATACTGTACATTCAGATGGCTACTTTGTGCCACGATTCACTGTTGTGTGTGTTGATTCGGCCACTTGGTTGGTCCCACACGCAAGAGGTCCAAACTCAGATGACCAAAGGTTCTTGGTTTTGGCTCTGATGTGGTGGAATGAGCTCCCTCTGTACCTCAGAACAATAAATAGTCATCTGCAGCTGAATCTCAGCAGTACTCAAGAAGGTCCTCCAAACATTTATCTGAAAGAGATTTCAGACTCACTTCTTTCCTGATGTCCTAAATGTGCCATTAATTTGCACTGCACCATCACAACTAAAATTTTAAACCCCCTGTTTCCATTCTATATCCAGCTACTTTTGCAATGTGTGCTGGTAAAAACTGGTTTTAGACTGAGTTGTGCATTGCTTTGGAGAAAAGCATCTCCTAGATGAATAAACATATGTAGATATTGTTTGAAACCTTAAAAGGAGCACGGATCTGTTTCCATGTTAGAGTTGCCATCTTCAGAATTCACAGTCCACTAAGGCAGCGTATAGCCAGTGACTGCCAGATGTCCTGTGAAAGAAGAGGGGGGCCAGTTTCCCATCAGATGTCTCTGGGAGGGAATGGTGTCGATTCGCTGAGGTTTTGGTTTGCAGTGGATTGAGAAAAAAACATCCCAGGCCCCTCAGGAACATTTTGATTAAGTGTGATGAGAAGTGGGAAAGAAAGAGCCCCCTGGCTGGACATGAGTTGGAGACTGACTCTGCATCTCCTTTCTGGGTTAGGAGAACAAAGCTATAGTTGCCCTGTGAGAATTTCTTTTCACCTGCCTTTCATCCCAGCCAGAGCCCTTTTGTCAGTTTCTGCCCAGGAGGACCACGCACTCAAGTCTGCAGTCATCGACATGAGGACCTTCCACCCATAACAGGTTCTGGAGAGCAAGTGTCAATACAACTTGTGACTCAGAACAGCAGATTAGGACAATGGAACAGAAAACAAGTATATAGTGAAGCACATCGTTCACCAAAGGAGCTTTACTAGACAATGAGCAAACAGTATTTTAGTACTCGCTGCGGTGGTAATTCATTCGTTTTAATTGTTTTAATATATTTCTGGCATGTGTGCCTTTATCACTAACCCTAGTTAAATGCAGTGGTTTTATAATAGTCACTATTTGTTGACTACAGTTATCGAAGTCAATCCTGCAGCTTGGAGGCCAAGTTCTGGAGACTGCAAGTTGGGGTGAAAACCGTCACACTTAAAAAATCTTGGTCTTTCCCAGAAATCATCCCAGCTACTAACAAAATAAATGCGATCAGAGTGGCACCAACTTACTAACCATCTATTGAACAACACCAGTCTCCTATACACTGTATCCCCAATAGACAGTCCAGGGAAAGGACCTAAAACTATTAAATTCTGACATTTCCTTCTAGCTTTATGACACCTATGAATAAAGTGCCTCTTAAAGACCTCAGACTGCTGGTAGCAGATGTCATTACTGCCAACATGCAGGATTAAAGTGGAAACCTCAGCGTCGGCAGGAGAATTTACACGTATGTGTTTGCGTCTCCATGCACTATCAAGGGCCAATATCCAGCCAGGATGACAAAAGGCTTTACCTTTTTGTAGTCATGATCTCCAAAGAGAATCCCCACGTCTGCAGAGCGGATGCCGCCCACGTTCCAGTAGGACTCATCGTTCTTCCAATCTTGAGAGAAGAGTCGCATCCCGCTGGTTCTGGAGGTGGACTTCCTGCAAAAAACACAGGCTGAAGGCAAAGCACGAGCGTTAAATAAGCACCGCAGTTCTTTTTCAGATTATTTTTAAGGCCCTTGATGTTTAAAGTTAGTATTTTAATATGTCATTTAAAATTTTAAAACCATTAAAAATAAAAGTCGGCCTGTAATCGCTAACAGGACCCCCTTCCTCAAGAATATTTGCCCTTTCACACTGCTCAGGTCCCTATCCAAGTGCAGCCTAGGATTACAGTAGATGTAGATCGTCCTTCTCCATACTCTTGATATGGGGATGCTGATGCAATCTTGTGTTCAAACCATAAATCTTTTTCTACAGGGAGTTAGGGCTGCTCTCGGTCTTTGTCTAATGGAAAGTCAGCTGACAAAGACTCCACCTCAGGTGGGCTAACCTCCCTTCTGCCTTAATCCCTCTTCTTTTTCTTTAAAGGTTAATCTTTCTTATTTTATAGATTTCTTCCAGGGCAGGGAGTTCTGAATATCTGGAGATTCCCAGCCACACCAGAGACCTCTTCAGCTACCACCTTCACCTCCAGCTCTGTCTCTGCCTGTAGGCACCTGTAGGCTCATCACTATAGACACCCCACTCCCATACAGGGCGTCCATGTATGAGAGCAGTACTGCAAGAAGAGAGGTGGTCACCGCTGTTGCAGATATTGCAGTGTTGGGAGCCCTTGCAATCCCTGGCAAAATGTCCGGTCTCCTCACAATTCCTGCACTCCATGTTTTTCAAGTTCTTGTGAATGTGGTGCCTGCCGTGGCAGATTCAGCAGAAAGGAGGCTGCTGCGGGTCAAACAGGTACCCCGTTTCCTTGAATAGTAAAATATGTCAGTAGGTGGGAAAGCACACTGGGGGCTGCAGGCTCAGGATGCACGTCTGCCTGGAATGAATTGTCTGCGTCCAAATCCAAAATTTTTTGTGGATGTCAGGCCTTAAAGATAACCACCCTGATGAAACTGGCATGGGCTGCAAACTCCTCCACTACCTCAATTCTCTTCCCCAAAACCGAGTGCTGTGCTCATCTTAAGATGATGCTTTTTGGCTAATCCTCCTTGTCACGTCCAGTCTGAGCAATGGAGCCCCCTCTTCGGGCCTGGCTGCCGAAGGTAAGGCCACTGCTGCTGCTTCTGTCTCCATTGTTATTGTTTCCATCTCCTCTACTGCCTCCTCCACCACCGTTCCATCACCTCTAGCCAGCGTCAGAGAAATGAGTCCAATGGGGAAATGGGTTTTTAGTCCCCTGTTAATCCTCTTTCTGAGAGGGGGACCCCTCTGGGGTTGTAATCTTCCTCTGCTTCCCTAGAGGAGGCAGCCTCACCTTCCCCTGAGTTCCATTCTTCGCCACCACAAGAGCCATTTTCATCCACGCTTAGGATGATCTCTTCATGACCATCCTCGCCTCTGATTTCATCTTCATCACCACCGACTTTCCTGTCGACATCTTCAAAGGATGTACTAGACATCCCTGGTGTAACCTCTAAAAAGTTGAAGTGCTGCAAAAGCCCTTAAAAAGAGATGGCCGATTGCAATACTATACTTGAAGAAACAAGATTCGTTTGTTGAGCACTCTTACACAACAGGTACACCAGGGTGTACTAAATGAAGATCCTCGGGTCCAGGATACACAGAAGAGGGGGAAGACGTCAGGAGAATCACAAAAATTTTAAAAACAAGAATGAAAAGATAGTATAATATAGCTAAATGAAGGTAAAAGGATAAAAAGTGTAGCAGTATACATAAGCATAGATAAATGGATAAATGAAAAACAAATAAATACAAAATGGACACATACGTGTACACACACATGCATAAGCATGACAAACATACAGTGGCACACACAAGTGGTGGATGGCAGTAGTTATGGACAGAGGAGGTCATTACTGGTGGTGGAGCTACTAGGGCCTGAGATGACGGAGTTCAACAGCCGGACAGCGTGTGGTTCGAAAGCTGTTCTTGAACCTGGTGGTTTTGGCTGTCAGGCTGCAATAGCATCTCCCAAGTAGTGAAAAAAGATGGTGGAGAGGGTGGGAGCTGTCTGTGATGATGCTGGGAGCTCTCCTGACACGCTGCTTGTTGTAGGTAGTCTGGACTGTGAATAGTAAAGTTGTGATGACGGACTGGGTAGTCTTCACCACCCACTGCAGTGAGAGATAACGCAGTTTCCATTCCAGACTGAGATGCAGGAGGTCAGGATGCTCTCACGTGGCACATTTGTAAAAATTAGTTTACGAATCTTACAGTCTTTACCCTCCAGATGGGTCCGGGCCAGGTGTATTGCAGTACTGACAACATCCTCAGTGAAACTGCTGGGGTGATAGGCATACTGATGGGGGTCTAAAGTGGAGAGTGGAATGCTGGCCTTTATGTGTGGCAAGACTAGTCTCTTGAAGCACTTCATGGGGTGTTTGCAACTAGACGGTGGTCACTGAGGCAGGATTCAGGTGATTTTTTTTGTCGACCTGGGTGATGATGGTGGATTTGAACCACCTGAGGACAATAGCCTGATCCAGTGACGTGTTAAAGATTTCAGTGAAGATCTCTGCCAGTTCATTACCTCAATCCTTTAATACACGGCTGGGGATACCGTCTGGTCCTGTAGCTTTACTAGTGTTGACTCTTGCCAGAGTACTCCTCACATGAGCTAGAAACACAGACAGTACCTGCTTGCCAGGAAGAGCTGCTGGCATGGCATTGAGGGCCTTGAACTGACCGTAGAAGATGTTCAACTTGTTTGGAAGGGAACCATTCCCATCATCGACATTGTTGTTTTTTTCCCTTTCCCGTCAGTGAGGGTCCGTATGCTTTGTCACATCCTGCTTAGGTCGTTCTCCGCAAAGTACTTCTGGATCCTCTGGGTGTAAGCTGCCTTGGCTTTCCTTATGCCCTTGGTGAGATCCTGCTTTTTGCCAGATTTAAAAGCAGTGCTGGAGGCTTTCAGCAGTGCACAGACCTTGCAGTTAAGCTAAGGCCTCTGGTCTAATGGGATAGTGATGGATTTGGTGGTCACATCATCATCCACAGATCTGGCAATGTAGCCAAAAGAGGATGTGTATTTCTCCAAGTCCAGGTAGTTACTGTGAGTACCAGCAGTTTTGAAAATGTTCTAGTCTGTGACATCGAAACAGTCCTGCACCATTTCAGTCAGCCCATCTGGTCATGTTTTTATTTTCTTTAGTGTTTTGCACCCCAAGAAGTGGTTTATAGAGTGGTGTCAATAGCAGGGAGCTGTGATCAGACTCTCTAAGGAGGGGTGGGGTGTGACTTTTTAGGCCTTGAAGATATTGGTGTAAATGCTGGTGGAACTTGAGAAGGACAATCTTTACATTTGCTTGGTTGAAATCACCAGTAACAATAAAAAGACCATTTAGGTGTATGTTCTGTTGTAGGCTTAAAGTGCCGTAAAGTTTGCTGAAAACGTCCTTGGTGTTTGAAGGAATGTACACAGCAGAGACAAACCCAACTTCAAACTCCCTCAGCAAACTGTGGGGTTGGAATTTAATTATTAAAATTTCAACCGTTGGCAAACAGTGGCAAGAAACCAATGAAGCGTTTGTGCACCAAATGGGTTAATAAAAATATGCTGACTACCAGTGTGTGAATTCCCCATCACATGGTTTCTGTCCACCTGGAATGAGAGAAGTCCCTCCAGTTTGATTGCTGAGTTGGGGATATGGCTGTGGAACCACATTTCTGTGAGGACGAGAAAGCGGCAGTCCCTCATTTTGCACTGTGTCAAACATCTCAGCCTGAGCAGCTCCATTCTATTGTCTGTTTTATTCCTGACATTTGCCAGGAAGAGAGTTTGGATTTCTGGCTGAAACGGGTGGCTCCTCAGTCTCGCTCTCACGCTCGCCGTTCAATTGTCCCCTTTTGGTGGCCAGGAAGCATCAATGCTACCGGCAAACAGTTCCGTACAACCAGGACGCGGGATCCTGATCTCATGGAGTTGTGTTGCAAGCTGCAAGCTGGGAACAAAGATTCCTGCTTCTTGAGCGAATGGCTCAGGGCTCTTCCCATGAACAGGACATGTCTGATCTTGAGTAATGAAGTTCATGGTTGGTTCAGCGAGGCATAAGACGAGTAGCGAACAGGAAAACGAAAATACAGTGTGCAGAAAACCAAGACAAAGAAAATTGTAAAAAAAAGCACTATATTTAGAAACAACAGAAAATAGCACCGTGTCGGAGCCCTTAGAAACCTCAGCAGGTCACGGTGCCGCCATCTTAGAAAGCCTTTGATCTTTGTCAAAAGACCAAGATGCAATTATCAGCTGTTTCTGCTAGTTTTTCTTTGTCTGAATGCATTTGTACAGCATCGTGGCTTTTACTGCACGTGTCATTTTTTAAAATAAACTTTAAAATTCTTGTTGCTGTGCTACAGTCGTAAGATGTGGCAGGTTACTTTGACACTAAAATCTCAGACCTTGCACATGTACCCTCTCATGGAGACATGACACCGGCGGCAGCACTAACATGTAGAATGTACTGTACATACTGTACCATGCAAATAATGACAACCTTCAGGGTTTTCTAATGAGTGTCATATCATGCTCAACCCATGGGTTTATAGCTATATAGGTGTTTTCAGATGGCCTGGGAGCACTTCATATATTAAAGGATGGAAAATGGGTATTTGGAATATCTGAAAATCCATCCACATGTTTTTAGGGACAAATTAGATTTGGATACTGTGGGATTACTCGACTGTATTGCCAGTTAGCGTGGCTGGCGTTTTCAGTCCGACACACATAACCCAGGCTATTGCTGCCCCTAGTAAGAAAAGAACTCCAAGGCTGCCAGACTGATCAGTGATCCGACAGAAAAAGTGCCGTTTTCTGTGAGTCACAGGTTCCACACCCAGATTTATTCTGCTGATCTTGGCTGGCCAGTATTTACAGATTTCCAGTTTTCAAGGGCTTCAAATGCCCTTGACCTCTCGTAAAGACATGCTCTTTTAAAGGAGTTAATAACAATGAGGAGTAGGCAGTTTTTAGCCCATCGATCGAGAGAATGTCCTTCAGCACACAACCTGATTTGCTTTTATTACAATGACCAGCTGAATAAGCATTAATGTGTCTAGAAATTTGACCTCTCTTCGCGCTGATTTTCGCAAACTATGAGCAATTTATGTGGCGTGTGCAGAAAACTGGTCAAAAAAGCATGTTTTATGTCAATACATGTCAGATGGAATGCGGTTTCACACAAAGTTCAGCAAGGTTAGACAGAAGGTTGGAATTAAAAGGTTTTGCCTCCTAGTTTAGGCTTCCTTAATTATGATTTAAGAACTTGTTCACGCACAAGGAGACGATAGGCTGACATTCAACCCAACATTGGCTTCAGGTGTCATTTGCATTAAACACTGTGTATATATGGCAGAGCTGAGTATGAACGTTGCCATAAGGAAGTCTGGGCCAAAAGTGGACAAGTGGAATAAATCTGGCTGCCAGGTGTCTTTCAGATTAGCTTGGTCAGTTATTGCGCACTGGCTGGTGATTCATGTCAGAACAATTCACATTGAAAAAAGAAAAGCTCTGTCCCCTTCTTACACATGTTTACTCTCATTTTAACATTACTCACAATTCAAGTTTTCAGAGGGAGGTTTTCAGGTCCTCCCTAACCATCCAAGCCAGGTGTTGCATTTGGTTCGAAGCTATACTACATGTCCAAAAGTATGTGGACACCCCTTCAGGTGTATTTCAGCGACACCCATTATTAACAGGTGTATAAAGTCAACAATACAGCCAAACAGTCTCCTTAGACAAAAGTTTACAGAAGAATGGGTTGTACTAAAGAGCTCAGTGACGTTCAGCAGGGCACTATTAAAATGCCACCTTTCCAAAAAAAATCATTTTCTGAAATCCCTGCAGTGTAGGACCTGCCAAGGTCAGTTTTAGTTCTATTATTGTGAAGTGGCAATGTTCAGGAGTAACAATAGCTCAACCACAAAGTGGTGATTCACACAGCCTCACAGAGCGGGACCATCAAGTGTTTAAGTGTGCTGCATGTAAAAATCATTTGTCCTCGGTGGCAACACTCACTACCGAATTCCAAACTGCCTCTGAAAGCAACATCCAAGAACTGTTTGTTGTGAGCTTCAATACAGGGTCTCTTTTGCCGAGCAGCTGCACACAAGCCTAAGATGACTGTGTATAATGCCAGGTGTCGGCTGGAGCGGCGTAAAGCACACCACTACTGGACTGTGGAGCAGTGGAAAAGCATTCTCTGGCATGATGAATCACACTTCATCTGGCAGTCTGACAGATGAATCTGGGTCTGGGAGATGCCAGGAGAACACTACCTACCAGCATGCACAGTGCCAACTGTAAAGTTTGGTGGTGGAGGAATAAAGGTCTGGGGATGTCTTTCATGGTTTGGGCCCCTTAATTCAAGTGAAGGAAAATCTTAATGCTACAGTGTACAATGACATTCTAATGAACTGTGTGCTTCCAACTTTTTGTCAACACTTTAGGCAGAGAGAACCTTTTCTGTTTCAGCATGACAATGACCACAAAGTGAGGTCCATAAAGAAATGGTTCACTGAATCTCGAGTGGAGCCCAGACCTGAACCCCATCAAGCACCTTTGTAACCATTTGGAATGCGAACCTCAAGCCAGGCCAGATCACCCAACATAACCGGACCTCACTGATGTTCTTGTGTCTGAATAGGAGCAAATCCCTACAGCCACATTCCAAAATCTAGTGGAACACCTTCCCAGAAGAGTGGAAGCTGTTAACAATAACACCAAAGGAGAGACCAAATCCATATTAGTGCCCATGGTTTTGAAATGAAATGTTCAACAAGCATCTATGGGTGTGGTGTTCATGTCTCCACATACTTCTGGCCATGCATCGTACATTGGCTCTTAGACTATGAAGTGAAGTACCAGCAAAATGTTACACCCGGGTTAGGGTTAGAATTAGATGAAATAACATCAGACATTAGAAATTAAGCAAGAAATTGATTAAATGGAGTTACAAGCAAATAAAGACCCCTCCAGACCTCTCAACAGTTACTGGAAACAGAAACGTGCTGCACATGGTGCAAAAATAGAAGCATACTATATATTTATCTCCAGAACCCTGGCAACACTCTGGCTAAAGTGCTCGCTAAACAATTGCACATTTCCTACCTGTGTTTTTGGAGGGTTATTGCTGTACACAAGTACAGATCTCTCTTCTGTTCAGCGTTCAGACAAAACAGCTCTTGTTTGTTTTCCTGACAAAAAAATATTAATGCATTTTAAATGTTGCTTATTGTGACAAGCATGTTGCCTTTATTGTAACAGGTGAGCCTGTTTAGTTCCTTGTCTTGCTGGCCTGTTTGTACTGAAAAGCAAATATTCCAACAGGAGGAAAATATGTGATTTCCTTTCACCACACAGAGGGCAACTGTGAGGACAAGAGACCCCCCTGCGGGACAGTTAGCCATAATGACACCTACAAACACAGCACCTTAAGGCACCGTCACCTTTTCACTTCTTACGCAACGTTTTCCACCCAGAGAATTGTGTGTGTGTGTGTTTTTTACGTAAGTATAATCATGAAAAAGTGGAACTTCACGATTGCACTACCACGGCAAATGGAAACACAGCGTGGGCGAAAAAACACAACACTGAACACTGCAGTCCAGCAGCAATGAGGAATTCAATGGGAAACAGCTCATTTGTACCCAGTCAAAGTCACGACCCGAGGAAAAAAATTCAGCTCCAGCTTTTGCTATGAGTGGCCAAGATTGCCTCCGTTTCCTGTTTATATATATAAATCTCATTTCTCGCTCAGTTTTTCCCATATGAATGATTACTTCTTTGTCAGACTCGTGCCTCTGATCAGGCCTAGGAGGATACGGAACAGCAATGTTATTTGGTTTTTTCAATATTTATCTGGTCGTTTTGTCAGCTGAACAAGAGAAGATCGGTGTATATAAGGCTGAGGCTACTTGCCAGCCACCTTATGAGGAGCACCTGTACACCTGCTCATTCATGCAATTATCTAATCAGCCAATCACGTGGCAGCAGTGCAGGGCATGACATCACAACAGGTGTGGAGCTTCAAGGAATGTTCACATCAAACTTCAAATGGGGGGGGGAACAAAATGTGATCTAAGTAACTTTGGCTGTGGCGTGGTTCTTGGTCCCAGACGGGGTGTCTTAAAAATGTCAGAAACTGTTCCTCTCCTGGGATTTGCATGCATGACGGTCTCCAGAGTCGACACAGAATGTTGTGAAAAACATCCAGTGCGTGCCGTTTCTGTGGGCGGAAACGCCTAGTTGAGGACAGAGGTCAAAGGAGAACAGCCAGACTGGTTTGAAATGACAGAAAGGCTACAATAACTCAAATAACCACTCTCTAAAACAGCGGTGGGCAGAAAAGCATCTCCGAATGCTCGACACATCAAACTTTGAGTTAGATGGGCTACAACAGCAGAAGACCACCTCAGGTTCCACTGCTGTCAGCCAAGAACAGGAAGCTGAGGCTACAGTGGGCCAGGAGGCTGGATTCAAATCTGTGTTCTCTGAGTCCAAACGTATTGGCTCTAACTGCTGTTGCTCTACAAAGTAGGTGTGAGTTGGTCTTTTGTAAACCTGCTTTGGTGAAGAACCTCAGTTTCTCAGTGTTTGATGATAATCACATGAACCCAATCCTAACAGTGGTACCGCAGATGGTGCTCGGCAACCTGAATAGGGACTTGCAGCTGGACCCTCTGGTTAAAAAGCTGTTGCTCCAGCGACTGAGATATCCCTTAGAGGTATGTTACACTTTACTCTTATCTGTAGCCACTTTTTCCTTACCATTTTATAAAATACCACTCATATTTTCCTCTCGCCCTCTGTACGGCATTTGTGATGATTTTATGACACCTTGTGGTTCATGTATTTATTTACACCCGAACAGAAGTGCCACCCAGGGAAACATTGCCCATTTATCTACATGTAACACAATGATCTGTGGTTTATTGCAATGATACTGTTCCACAGTGAATAATGCCAGCCGGCTTAAACTGCTGGAACCCAATAATCCCCCCAGGATAAAAGTTAACTCAGTTGCTTTTGAAGTCAAAGTGAGTCACTTTTCATGAAAATCAGTTCTTGGACTAAGGCCACACAAAAAAAAAAAATCCATATAGCAGCCTTTACTAATGCGCTTTACAGACTTTGGAGATTACAGACCATCACAAAAATATTCAGGGAAAAATAGAATAATGATAAGAATTGAAAAAGCTTATTTAAGTGTAATATAAGGGAAAATACAAATATTTAACAGATTTTTACCCTTTTGTGGAGAAAACAGCTTTATTGATGCATAAAACAACCTTTGAACAACTTTGATACTGCGAGTTGAAAAAGAACCACCCAGCCATCTCCACTTTAAGTGTGACGGGGGCAACCCAACGCTCCAGCCCCCCTGTAACGCCGCTCTGATTTGGCTGCATTAGCACAGTGTTCATTGCTGTTTGCGTATAATTCGACTTACGACATATCGGATATATGACTGACTCGCACTTACGACGGTTAATCGCAAATAAACAAATGCGGTAATTAAAAAATGAAATGGATGAAAATTGTCAGAAAAAGATTTTTATTGATTTTTAGACTTTTTTCGAAACGAGCATCTCCTAGCTAATTAACACACGTGTACAGGAACATGCGACGTACCGCATGCAGTACCCAGTGCAGCGCGCGTTCAACAGCCGCATGGAAACGTGTACAGTACTACTGTGCTAGTAGCTTATACGGTATAAATGTTGTGAAAATGCATTAAAACACTGCACGTGTGTATTGCACCTGCGTTGCATGGCATCATAGTGTAACAACTGTGTAAGGTGAACACCGTACGCGACTGTGTTACACACTCCCCCTCCACATGCAGCCTGCAACCACCTTCTCGCTTCTGCTGAACCACATCCCCTCCTCTCTCTTTTTTCCCCCTTTTCTGCATGGTTCTCGGTGTTATGTTACAAGAAGACGCTGATTCGGCAGGGTCGTTCATCACATCTTCCCTTTATTGCTCCTTTGACTCCTGCACCAGTTACACCACTGACAGTCACGACGCTTGCGCTTACTATTGCTCGCTGCTGAATGGTGCAGAATGCTGAAGCATTTTTTGAAAAATGTTTTTGCACATATTGAACTTTGATAAAGAACGCAGTCCAGAGTTATTCAACAATGTTATGGATAATATACTATATTCTTGAATATAAGCCTCAAATGTTGACAGATGTTTGAAGTTACCGTATGGTGCGCTAAACACTTTGAAATAATCATTCTGTTTGGAGAATGATCCAACCAAATCTTGCAAAAACTACTGTGGCCGGTTGTGGGGTGGAGGTGGCCACAGAAATAGGACAAAAGACACCAAACAGCAGGTTTCCATCCAAAAGGGCTTTAATAAGGTGAGCACAAAATAGTGAAATAAAAAATAGTGACCCTGATCAGGCAGATTGGTTGTACCAGGTCCTTATTCGGCCCATTTAGTTCAAGGCCAGGCCGGACAATGAGGAGCTGTGACCCCACCCCTACCAGGGTAGTATCGCCCACTGGCTCACATATTCCTCCTCCTCAGTGTTGTCCAATGCCAGGTCCACAGCGTCCATGACAGTCTCCTCCTCTTCCTTCCTGAGGATTACTAGCTCGTGCTCGATATGGGCAAGAACATAAAGTCAGGGGAGTAGCGACCCACTTTCAGGGCATCTATGGTCTGCGTACAACTTCTGGGGAAACGATCTGGTTAGGGGACCTCCTCTGAATCCCACTTTGAGGGCCATTCTAGCACAAGGTCCTCTTCTGGGTCCCACACCAGCTTTGGTAGCTCCTTGGGACCCCAATCTGGAACGAAGACGCTCTCCGTGTCCAACTCTGGGGACCACTCTGGACCGGAGAGTTCCTCCGGGTCCCACACTGGGGACCACTCCTGCAAGAGGATGCTTGGCAGCTCCCCATCTGGCCTGAAGATGCCCAGCAGCCCCTCCTCCAGCCGCTACTCTGTACATTCTGCTGTTCATCTCCGTTGTCCTCTTTTATAGCATCTAGGAAATATGGTCTATGGAACAGTTTCTGACACTTCCCTGACTGAATCACTGTGACACATTCTCTCCCTGTGACCCACCTTATAACATTTGTTACAGGTGGATTTAATCCTGCTAATTTTGGGACACCTTCCGCACTTTGTTTCTGCTTTTTGTGCATTTATGGTGCCACTTTGATGCTCCTCTACCATTTTTCTTTTGGAATTTCCTGCAATGCTGTGCATGCTTCCCCCTGCTGGAGAACCTGGAGTGGTACCTCCTCTGACTGACAAACACTCCGAATGTTTTGGGCTAACGTGAGGTCAGCCATTAGCTGGGGTCTACCTGACAGTTCATCAAGAATGCCCACTCGGCGGTTGTGTTTGTGTTCATCCAAACTTACACCAAAGTCACAGTGTTCAGATAAGTCATCGAAACACAAATCACATTCCATTTAGGGCAGAAGTCTCATTTTCCTAACACAATGTCAGACTTCTTCCGATGGCCCTCTTCGGGAAAAGGTGAAGGACTTGAGGATGTTTTCAAGCTTGTTTCCCATGGTGTATGTCAATGAGCTGAGCTGAACATCACCGTTTTCTTTGTCTAGTGTAGCAGCTTTTTGAAAGCGTTGGAAATGTCGCTTCTAATCGGCCCATTTGTTCAGAAGATCAAACGCAAAACTTTCTGGAAAACGCTCAATCATTTTCATGTTCAGCCCTGCTTCTGAGCCCCATGTAAGGAGGTGGTCCAACGTCACTGAAAAGTCTACTCATGTTTATATTATAAACAGCTCAGTTTGTTTTGGGAGCTCAAATTAACTTCTGTTTGCACCAGGCACTTGTGCATGAACATTGGATCAGCCTTTCCCAGGATCAAGTACTCATTGTTGTTACGCCACACTCTTAAATGCGTGTCGCCCAAGTAGCTTTTTGTTGTGTCACTCAAACATTTCTTGTACCATAAAGCCTTATGACATAATGCTGTGGAGCACAGTAAGCTGTAAGGATGTACTTTGCTAATAACCTTACAGTTTTGTGTCTCATGTTCGCTTTGTTTTCTATGTGTTTATGTAGTGTCTTCATTTTAATCGCATAAATAAAGAGCAGTACAGAAAAAATTACGCTGAAAAATGAAAGAAAAATGTGTGGGAAAAAATTAAAAGAAATTAAATTAATTTAAAATTAAAATTAATTAAAATTAAAATTAAAAGATGGCTGGTCATAAGTAGTTCTGGTCTCCCTACTGTGACCAGAGGGGTTGCAATGACCTGTGTGTGTGTGTGTCTGTCTCTGTGTGTGAGAGATCCCCTGTGTGCTGCACTAGGCCTTGAGATGTGTGCTGCGTTTTTCTGAATGAGTTAGATGTGTAATTTTACAGTTACCTGTAACTTATCACCTTTAGATGAGTTCCACTTTCCACCTGTTACAGATGAAGTGAAGTTCTTGCCAGTTTTTTGCCAGTTTGGAGACAAAGGCTGACAGACTCCTGAAGAAACCAGGGAGTTTCTCTGGAGGGATTCTTCAAGGTCTCTAAACACTGTGGTGGGCGGGAGCCTGACCACCACCGCCTGGACCTATGGCTGGCAGTGGTGTTTGCTCCATGGGAAATGAGCATGAGGAAATTCAGACATTTGTTTATGCTGGCGAGAAGCCTGTTTTGCGAGTGCAAGTATGAACTCTGAGTGGATTGAACAAGACTGAACTTATATGAACGAGTCTGAGTGCTTTATGTTAAAGATTTCATTGGGGTTATGTTTTCATCCTGTGCTGCTAACTCAGTAGTTTATTAAGGATGAGTCCTTTAAGTTTCGTTCTTTGGTTACTATTTAATTTAACTACTGGAAAAAGAACTAAAACATTGCCTAAATTCGCCCACCAGCATTCCCTGTCTGGTCTCTCCTCCAACCCAGCAAACCCCAGATCTCACTTCACTTTTATTGTTAGATCTCAGTTTCAGTTTCAGACACTTTTATTGGAAACTTTCTTCATGGCAACATACTGTACGGCGTTAAATTTTTTTCCACATTAAGCTACTTGCACTGATTTACTGAACTGCACAGTAGTAGTAGAGTTTTTGTTTTTTTACTGTGGAAGTGCTGGATAAGAGACGTCATCCCGGGAACTACGACGCTCTTACAGTAGTACCCTTGAGCAAGGATTTTAACCTGAATCGATACTGAACAAACTCACTGCTGTACTTCTGGTGTAATGCCGGTGTTAGGAAGCAGACGCGTGCAGGTGCAAGATGCCGATCTCTGTTTACTGATGTTCCAAAGGCGTGGTCACAAAACAGGCGAGGGTCAAAACCGGTAGTCAGTACAGCACAGGCAAGATAACAGGAAAGGATGAGGCGTAAAAAGTGGTCAGAAGAAAGCGCAGGTTGATATCAGTTAAGGCACACAGGAGAAATGCTCGGTACGCACAAGTCATGGGCAATACTTCGCAAGGGTTTGCTGGAGACCACGGGTCTATAGAGGGCATGGGGAACAAGGAGCAGGTGATTACAGGTTGGGAGGGACGCAGTCCGGAACAGGGGGTGTGACTTCTGGTCCGGGTTGTCTGGTTGTACTTGATGCCTTTTTATTCAGTGTTTGACTGATTGTTGACAGACTGGAAAGACCCTGAAAAATGTTACAGCTTTTTGTAATTTTTGCAGTCAGGGGGATATAAATGCACAGTATGTTCGATATAGAGAACTTTTACACATAGTTTATGAGAATTCTTCATGTTTTATTGATTTTCTTTGTTTAGCCTGCTGTATAGTTTGGCAAATCATTCTAAGAAACTTGGAGAAAAAATCTCAAGTTGTGCATATCCTTGAACAAAAGGGTCATATAAGTGCACGATGCTCTCTGGCCAGTGTCTCTTCAGGCCCTGTCAAAGACTTCATTTGCTCTGGCGGATGGGCAGAAATGGGAACCAGTTAAAGTGGTCTGAAATTTATTAGCTTAATGACTATGACCAAGTTACTTAAGGACCAGCTGAATCTTACGGGAAGCAAATTAAACCCGACACGATTCCCTCGGCTGGCTTCTGCGGCGACACTAGGCATAAAAAGTGCCTAGGGGACGTCTGAAAGCCCAGCACTGTCCCGCTGAGTTCGTGGCAGATCACTTCCTATTATTTGTAAAATATAAGTGGTCAAACAAGCCGGGACAGTATAACTGCAATGATCTAAGTTCACTTTTGAAAACATGCACAGAAATATGTCTGTGATCCTGAGAGTTTGAGAAGAATGAAGAATAAATACCATAAACACATCTCAGGAGTAATAACTAGATGTGTCTGATAAGCTGAGGTGGGGCTCGAGGTCTATATGTTTGCAAATGCTTTCGCGTAACAAGCATCATGTGGTCCAAGAAATCAGCGGAGAAGGTTGAAATCTCACAAGTTGCAGAAGTGATAACCATAAAGGCACGCGGTTTGAAGATGACCCCACAACTGGGCTTTTGTTGCTCTCATATTTGGCTGTCACTCGGTAAACGGTGTTAAATGATGTCACATGACAGCTCATGAGTGAAACACACATCTTGAGTGTTCTCCGCGCCACTTTTTTGTAATTGTTTTCGTTAAGAAGTTTATTTCAATTTTTCACGCATCTATTTTTACTGTAAAGTGCTTTGAAAAACTTTTGAAAAATCCACACTACACAAAATGTTTATTATTATTATTATTATTATTATTATTATTATTATTATACTCTACTATTATACTATAATAGATTTAGTAGATTGGTGTCCCATGGATGGATTATGTGGCCATGTTTTTGTGCTCAAGAAGACTTCAGCTGAGAGGAGCGTGGAGGATAAATAAAATCCAAAAAATGGCCAAATTACCCTTAAAGATTTAGTTTAGTTTAGGTTAAGGAAATGGATATTGTTTTTTGTACTCTCAGTGCCATATATTATTCATATTATACAAATATAACCATGTTATCAGCTCATGGTAAATTTTGTTCTGTGTTGATTTAGTGGCTTGATGGTCCCACGCAAAAAAGGACAAAAATCAAAAGCCCGGCGTGGCTCTGAAGTGGTGAAGTGGGCTCCCTGCGTCCCTCAGAACCGTCGAGTCTCTCTCAACATTCGTGAAGGGTCTCAAAAGTCATCTTTTTGGGAGCCATCGCTCTCCTGATCCCCTTAAATCTCCATAAACCTGCACCACGTGATCTGTCACAACTGCCTTTGTAGTCTCTGGGCAATTCTGTACGCAGCTGCTCACGTAAGCACCTTTCCAGGTGTATCACATGTCTACATCAGTATCTTTCAACCTGCCGCTGAAATGGATGATCCATTGTCACCCCTACAGACACTCACGTGGTCCCAACAAGGGACTGAAGGTTTCCAAAGGTCGACCTGCCATCCATCCATTACCCCTTTGTCCTGAGGAGGGTTGCGGTGGTCCTATCTCAGAAGCGACGGGCACTAGGACACCAGCCCACCACAAGGCGATCACACACACTCATTCATACTACGGGTAGTTTAGCTTGACCAGTTAACCTTAATCACATGTCTTTGGACTGCGGGAGGGAGCGGTCGCAAACATGGGGAGAACCTGCTGCCTCCCTACCAGCTAGGCCAGATGCTGTGAGGCAGCAACGCTACTTCGCTGGGCCACCATGCCACCCCTCCAGGGTCTACAAAACCAATCAAAACCTGCTTTTTTGTTTGCTGCCCTGTGTTAAGAGCCATGCAACTCTGGAATGAAGGTAAGTGAAGTATGACAAAAATCCACGATGCTTGAAGCTGCAACACAATGGTTGCTGGATCACTTTCTTGAGGTTGGGGGGTATATGCGGACTCGTACTCAGCTTGTATCACTGGTGATGTAACCAGGTTGCCCCTGTGACACCCTCCAGAGGAGAGGTACTTCTGAAGGGCTTCTTCTAGCTGGGTGCACAGAGATACACAGATTTAGCAGCTTAAGTGCACAACATACTGGTTATGGTTGGTTTTATGTACCGATTTACTCCTTTTGATGCGCATGATAAGCGTTCGTTTTTCACCAGGGTAGACAGACGGAGACAGAGGTCAAGACACCTGCTCAGGTATTTAACCTGCTTTCAAAAAGAGACCACAGAATGGATTTCATTTCTCTTGTGCTTTGGAGTCGCTGGATAGTATTGGCTGTCAGGCAAGACCTGCCCCCCCCTCCCCCCAGGAATATCTATAAAGCAAATATGTACAGGTGAAGGTGGAAGAAAGGGAACACACACACACCCAGTTATCCACCTCAGTCTCTTCCTGCCTGCCTCTTGTATCAGTTCAAGTTGCCAGGTGGCGCTAGTGAGACGTCCACAAGGCTGAACACAAAATAACGCGACAGCCGCATCCAGCACCCGGCGCTAAAAGTTATCGTCGTGTTAAATATAGAAGGCAAAAGTTCTGTCTGTTACAATATGCTAGTTACAGGTAGCATAATAACTTTCCTCCTTCCTGCAAATGAAATTTTCTAGGGGGGTTTTGTTCCTGTTATAATTTTACATCAGTGCGTGTCAAGAATTTGAGTGGGATTTCTTGAACTCCACACTTTAACACGCATTATATATTAATTTTGCATAGGGGGATGCGTTCATTTTGTTCTGACCTTTTGGTGGTATTAAGGAGCTATATGGGGCTGAGCTGAAGGAACGTGAGATGAATAATTTTACCTTCCTGTTCCACCTCCTGGAGACGCGCAACGCTACTTTTAATGGCTTTTGGCGTGACCTTATCAAAGCAAGCAGCTAAATAAACCACCCATGTCTGCACACACGCCCCGATTCTGCAGTTGCTCGGTTACTTGTTGCCACGATACCCTGGGGGGTGGGTGCTAAATAAAGCAACCAGTAGCTGGAGTCACTGGTAGTCGCAGCCTCTGACTTCCAAGGACATAAGTCAGCTCAAGGGCACCAGGGACCATCGTGGTTAAGAAAAAGTCAGATAGTCTCAGGAGAGACATGCTGTTGTACCCTAGAGTGGGGTTTGTAACCTGGATGCTTTGCTCAAATATTGTAAGTCAACCTCGATAACAACAATAATAATAATAATTTTTAATGTGACTGATGCAATTTCCCCAAAGGGAGGAACCTGGCTGCGTGGAAACGGGTGCGACTGTCACCGAAAACACTGCCGTGTGACTCGCATGGGCCCTGCGGTCACTTCGCCGATACATCAGCGAAAACAGGGTAAATGTGGGTATCCGTGACCAGCTGGATTGTATTAATGATGCAGTGGTGCATCTGACGTCCAAGCCGTGTGAAGTTTCTGTAAGCAACGCGGACAAAAATATTGGTTTGGTCTGAATCACTGGATGCCGTATCAGTTGTAACTGTATTCGATTTGTGCTGCTGGTGGTCATGGGATCCCAGAGTCAGCGGAGGACCACCTTTTGTGACACGTCTTTATCCCTTTTATTCGAGACCTCATAACTGAACTCCTGCTGCAAAACCAATCTCATCTCCTGCGTGTAACACAGGGACCCTGGAGGGGGGGGGGGTGGTGCAGTGTGTATACTTTACAACACGGTACAAACATGCAAATAAATGAAAACGCTAAATGTTTTCCAACCGGCGTTTTGAGTATTTTATCATGGCTTGGAAGTTATATATGGGCTGGTATTTCATTATTCGTTTACCCCCCCCATTTAAAACTTTGGGGAAAAGGGAGTCTGTTGAAAAATTTGGTGTTTGCCCCAGGGGCAAATTAGACTCGGTCAGCAAGGAATTACTGCACGCACACACAAAACGGCCACTTTATTAGGAACACCGGTACACCTCCACCTTCACGCACTTATCTAGTCAGCCAATCGCGTGACAGCAGCGCAAGAGCACATGTTCGAGTCAAACTTCAGGACAGGGGAGAAACGTGATCTAAGTGACTTCGACTGTGGCGTGGCTATTGGTGCCAGACAGGTCGGTTTGAGCATTTCAGAAACTGCTGCTCTCCTGGGATTTTCTTTTGCACAACAGTATATGTGCCACACTTATGTATTCACTTATTTATTCATAAAAGCTCAACTTTCTGCCGGAATGCACCCCCTGATGTACAGAAATCTCGCTTTCTCTGAAGGATGTTCTGAGACGCAGGCGGACGCGGGCAGCATTCTAAAGAAACGTAAAAGGAAACCCCCCGCAAACAGCCAGTTAGGTCGCTTGGCAAAATGCAAGTGGACAATTGAAAAAGTCTTCCACTAGGCTTCCTTTCCACAGGCTCATCGGAGCCACGGCCACCAGAGGTCTGGCTAAATATATGCGATGTAATTTTGTGACAGGAGCAGGTCTGATCGCGTGACTAATGGGTACGGTGGGTCGCATTAGCAGCCAGCCGGGCCGGTAATGAAATGGAAGGAAGGCCACACAAGGGGCCGTAATTGGCTGTCACTACTGAGCGCGGTGCTGGGTGGGGTGGGGGCTCTCAAGGGCGGGTGTCGTGTGAGATGATCGACTGGTGTTTCGCACTGGCGTGCAGCGGTGTGGGGCAATGCTGGCAGGAAAGGGTGGTTCGTGGATTGGAATTTTGAAGAAAAGCCAGTGACAGCTTCCATCTCTGCCCCAGAAGACAAAGGAAACAGCAATAGGGTCCGTGCCTGGTAAGCTGGGTGCCACGATGCACACATCTACCGAAACCTTTATTCCAGTTCAGCGGTGGGAGAACTCCATCTCAGTGTCTTCCCGAACAATGGACGGCTGCCTCTTTGCAACCAGCTTGTTGTAGGTAAGGTTAGAAAGTGGACAATAACCAGGCCGTGGTAGTAAAGGAGTCAGCGGAGACGGCCGGACAAGCAGTTCACTCAGAGGAGATGGGAACAAGGATGTGCATAAACTGAGGGAGGGTAATGGGGTGCAAATGTTAACCCCGAAGGAATGTTCCTCAGTATCAGTCCTTGAGTAAATGCAACTTGATCAGAGAAGACATTCCTAAAACATTTCCTTTCAAACCCCCCCCCCCCCCCTTTTATAATTTCATTATAATCCAGGAATGTAGGGAGGGCAAAAACCTCCATTGAGCAATATTCCCCCCGGCCCCCAGAAAGGGCGGCCCATCACGTGACCTACAAGTAACCAAGTGAAGGTGTTGGGTGTGTTTCGGGTTCTCACCTCTCTTGCCTCAGTGTTTATTCTGTCACGCTACAAAGCGGCGGAACAACCTCACCCGCTGTCACGTCGACTTGACGGGCTGGTTTTTTCTCAGCTGTCGAGCCGCTGACCTTCAAGGTCACATTAAGCAGCGGGTAAGGAGAAACTTAACAAGCCAACCTGCGACATCAGTGTACAACATGGAGCGTAATGCCAGCTCATCTTTAAATACCAGTCATCAGTCAGACCGCTCCTGGAGCAGAGATTCTCTACTGGGCTTTTAAGGTCAACCGTTACTGAGTTCCGCAGCGATGTCTGAGCGGATGTGATGGAGGGGGGGTCAGACGTGCTGCATGGCTGCCTCCCATCCCCCACACCTCCCCAGGGATTCAGCCTTTCATGGTCACACCTGTCCACCTCAATGAACATCACAGCACACGGCCACAGGGGGCAGCAGAGAGCCTATGAGCGTTGAAAGGTCATGCCTTCACTGCGAATGCTATATGGCAACCTGCAAGGACTATTCAAATTTATCCTCTTAATTCTTTATTTTTGCCTTAACCGCTTCAGAACTATAACCATACACTGTTATCATTCTAGAGCGTCCATAAAGAACACTACTTGCTCTCAGCGCCGGGCCTCCGCAAGTTTAAAGTTTTAATTCCTAACGGTTGTTTTTAACGTCTTATACATTAAAAAAGTAAATAATAATTGTTTTGTAAACCTTTTTCCGTTAGCTCCGCTTTGTGTGGGATGACAGTGACAGAAAGAAAGCACCGTCGGAAGCTGAGGAGTCAGTCTTGTGGGCCTACACCTGTATTCAGGTGTATGTACCTTCCCTCTGACCCCCAAAGACTGCTGCTGCTTAGCAAACATTCTTCAGCCATCTCAAAAAGTGCCCTGCAGCAGAGGATTCCAGCAGGAGAGAAGTGATGACTCCGCACCAACCCGACATGCTCTCACTCCTGTATTGCACTGACGCTTCCCTTCACTTGTCTGCAGAGCAGCAGCTGGGAAACTTCAGCCTTCTCTCTGCCAGGGTGTGTGAGAAACAAGCAGACAGATGCATCCCACCTGTAAGCTTTAGTATGAGGGAAGGGAGGGATGCTCACCTGTCCCCTACTAGCTCTTGATGCTAAACACCCGTTCTTGCATTGCTGAAGCACTAATTCAGGATTCTTTTGTATTTACTGTGCTCCTCGAGATCAAAACTGGGCTCAGCCAGACTGAGCCAGGTGCTGCACGTCTTCTACCTGCTGGTGGAAATAGGAAGTCCTACCAGGCCATTCTTATGGCAGCAGTAGAGTTAAAGTGTATATTTAAAAGATCATATAGATTAAAATGCACCTATAATATATAAACTCATACATCACACCCTGTTGTTCTTGAGGCCTAGCATTGCTCACAGAGGAATGTGCTTACTGGCATTGTTTTGTTTGTGGCACTCTGAGTCTCGGAAAACCAAAAGGAACAGCAACTGGAAAAAGAATGCAAATGGGCTGTGGGCAAAGGAATGTGCTGATTCCAAAAAAAAATTAAATTTGCTCTTTAATCTGCGTATATACAATATATCTCACACAACACTCTTTCGAAACGTCAGTTTTAACTTCCGTCTAATCTATTCATTTGCAAGGAATCAAAATCTATTCATATGTGGATTCAAAAAGAAAGTCGTTCTTTTATTTGTATTTAAATTTTCATTTAACTGTAAGTGTTTATCCACAGATTTATAGTCTGTTTATCGATGCGCTGATTATTTTCTGTACGGGTTGTTGTTTTTCCATTTGCTTTATTACTGAATGTATTATTTTCTGATTTAGTTGCTCTTTTTCAATTTGTTTTAATGATCACTGGATTACTGTTTAATTTTCACACGGCAATCCCGGTCCTCCATACGTCTAGGAGTCCTTGCCTGTGACCATAGACACCTGTTTCTCATTGCTAGACATTCTGCTTGTTGCCAGCTTCCGATTTTAGCTCAAGTCCCTCAGCCCTTGTGAGATGTTCTAAACTGTGTGAATATGCCAAAACCCAAAAGAAGAAAAGGAATGGTGGTTAAGCACAGTTAATCTGCGATTAAGGCCTGGCTCAAGATGTTACCTCATCTGTCGAGCTGGTTCGTGGGCAAAAACGAAGAATGGCAAATACTGCAGTTTTGTCTCAGTACCCGGTTTGCTAGACTGTATCAGCTGATGTCTGCCGCTCTGTAAATTTGGGAGTGTTGGAGTGACACAGCTGAGTCCTAAAAAACGTTCTGACTCATCATTCAGTTGGTGACAGTTAAGAACAAGAAGAGAAGAACAAGAATGACAGTCATTTCAAAACTAAGAACCAGAGGCCTGAATGTGCTGTTGTGTTGGCTTCAGGCTCCCAGAGAGGCCCTGCTTGACACCCAGTTTTGGACCACAGCTGTTCAGTCCTTACAGTCAGTGCATAGAGAACATCCTGAAAACAGGACTAATGTATACAGGCTAATACCATGTACACATACAGTACTATGCAAAAGTGTTAGGCACCTGTGCAAAAAATGCTATAAAGCGAGGATGGTTCCAAAAATAATGCCATGAATACTTATTAATCAATAAACCTTCTAAAAAGTGCAGGAGACAAAAAAAAACCCCATCAGATCAATATTTGGTGGGACCACCCTTTGCCTTTAAAACACCATCAATTCTCTTATGCAAACTTGCATGCAGTTTAAGGTAGAGGTTGGTAGGTTCTTCCAAACACTATGAGGAACTGGCCACAGTTCTTCTGCAGTCTTTGACTGTCTCTGCATGTCCTCCCAGACTGACTCGATCATGTTGAGATCAGGGCTCTGTGGGGACCATACCATCTGCTGCAGGATTCCTTCTTCTTGCTGAAGATAGTTGTGTATGACTGAGATTGGGTGTTTGAGGTCATTCTCAGACTGCAGAATGAATTTGGGACCAACCAGAAATCTCCCTGATGGTGGATAAGAACCTACCTGTACTTCTCAACACACATTCAAGTTGCATGACTCACACTTTTGCACAGTACTGTATATTTGAAAACAAGGTTATGCATGTATCTGACATGCTAACATGTGCCCATCTGTAATATCTATGAAATCCAAATCAGTTGCAAGGACCAAAACATTATTTTGCGGAATGAGAACCAGATAAGTGGGAAGGAAGGATGATTTTCATCATTGTCAAGACTGGTTATTTATTTCCAGGGATGTTCTCTGAATTCTTAAAAGTAACACGGAGAGAGAATAACTGAGAGGCATCCTGTACAACTTGTGCGTACAGGAGTTAAGCAGGACTTAAGAGCTCTCTGGTCCTTCACTTTCACCCCACTGGGCATCCATACTTATTTGGGTAATGCAGAGAGATGAATGATGAACGATGTCTTGTCTCCTTACCTGAGGAGAGAAGACAAATTTCTTGTGGATTTATTGTTCTACAGAGCCCCTTTAATCAAAGTCTGGCATAAAAATGCAGCAAACCCCGAGCTTTCTGTCAGTGGGTGATGCCAATAAAATTAAACTTTGAATAACACATCAGTATTGTATGACAATGACAAACTCTCTGATGCATTTTGTTATCACCAAAAATTGTTTCACACATGACTAAAGAAGATCTGGAGGGCTATGCATATAGTTTTATCTCAAGTAACTTGCACTGCAATTTTAACCGTCAGTGAAACTGTATGTGTTTGCAAGAATATAGCACAAGGGCCCTTTCTGGGATGTAACCCTTTAGCATGTCAGCACAGCTTCCTCCCATTGTTCTGCTGAAGGTACAGTCCTGAACAGCAGGGTCGCACAAGGAAGAGTTATCAAATGATAGCTGTAAATTCAAAGCAATGTTTGGCTATGACAGGTGACCTCCACCGTGAGCATCTCAAGAAGGAGCTGAATCGCTGCTTCAGGAATTTCAGCCCAGGGACTTCATTTAGCAGCGGCACGTCCACCATGATTTATGGCTCCCATTTTCTGTCCCAGTCAGCCTGACATCTCGAGATAGGCAGATAGACATGGAGAATGACAAGGGGGCATGCAGAGTCATCAGTTAAAGGGGGTTTTCATCACACCTGAAATGAAAAAACAGGGAAATCGACGAGGCAAGTTGCTGCTGAGAAGCAAACCTTACTGAAATTCTAGCTTGGAAGTTCCTTCAAAACAAGCAGGAAATAAAGCAATACAAATCTTATTCCATGGCCAAAATCTCCAAGAAAAAGAAATTGAAGAAACCCATCTTCTTATTCATGATTAACATCCCAATTTTGATTTTCTGAACAGGAGACACACTAACTCCAATGATTCCACCCATTAGACACCCAGCAGTGGAGTGAATTTTCCATGTAATAAGATCATGGTTTGCTCAGACGGTTCGTGCTGAACCTAATCATTTGGCTGCAGAGATGCATTACTGATGGGCAATACAGCAGGAGTTGGGATGCAAACCTGACCCTTTCCAGGGTAAGACAGCAGCCCTATTCCCTACCACACCCGTTGACTAATATCCCAGTAAAGCCAGTTAGACTCCTCCATGGAAACCATATGCTCCTACAGTTGTTACTGCAGCAGTAATGCAGACCAATAAAACAAAATGTCCGTGCCCTGGAAATGAGATTTCCTGCCAGCGGCTGAGGGCTGGAAGGCAATAATACATCGGTCAATGAGCCTCAGAGGCTGAGATGGTGTTGGCTCCATTCCAGGGTCTCAGCAACCTCAGACCTAGTTGGAGCTTATCGGGGACCTGCCTGCACACATTCGTGTTTGAGGCCAGAGGGAACAGCACCTGCAGTTTACAAACTCTGACTATCAGGGGACCGTAAGGCTACTGTTTCAGAACCCAAGAAAAACAATAATCTCTCTTCCTTGAGTATAGTGCTTACTCCAAACCAAGAAAGTTAACTTGATAGGATCCAAACAATGCTGACTACATTTTGCTGTCTAAGGAACTAAGAACAGTTACTAAGAATACTTACTGACTAGCTGCAGAGTTGGAACCACCTGCTAGGACAACAAAGCATGTGCCACCAAGAATAGAAACAGTACACAATGTCATCACAGCCATCATCCTTTAGAAAACCGGAGCACCGTCGAGGCTTTTTTTTAACGTTATGTGTTAAAAAAGCCAAAAAAAGTTAGGGTTACGGTTGGGTCCAACACAGGAAAGTTCAGTTAGGGTTAGGGTCAACCCTAGCCCTTAACCCTAACCCTCTAACCCCAACCCTAACCCTAACCTTTAATCCTAATCCCTGACCCTAACCCTTACCCTAAAAGTCCAGTACAGGAGACGGAGCACACTGTGTGTGGGAGGGGCGGTGCTTTAGGCAACAGTCCATCACGTAGCAGAGAATTCAGACAATGAACGAATCAATGGATTAAACAAGCCGAAACGGCCCCTGCACGAAGGGAAAATTTAATTAACTTTAGACGTTGAAAAAAGGTTTGATGTGGCCAACTCTTCGGTCGACTTGGTGGTGGGCGACACACGATGCTATCCATCTCCGAATACGAAAGACCCAGATAATTCCTTCAGTGGTTTTTTGGCCATAAGTAAAACGCTCAAGATGGAAGTAAAGCCGGAGCAAATGAGAAGACAAATGTTAGACGTAAGTAATAGTCACCTCCCACGCCGCTGTTTCCATTTTCTTTGACGTAAATAAGTGCGACAGTTCTGTCTGCAAAATGGCATTTTTGTATTGAAATGGGTTATAATTTCCATATAATGAGAAAATCTTTTTTTTGGTATGCAGTGTTGGTGTGTTAAAACGGGCATGAGGGAGGAAAAATTCCAGTGGCAATTTGGGGTGCAGTGAAGAGCAGGATGACCATGAAGGGGTTTGCTAATGCATCTGTCTTATAAACGCATGAAGTATCACAATCATGGTGCAAAATATTCAAAAAATAAGGCAGCATGGAGAAACTGCGCCTGGCTACGCGTGAGGGGTTTTCTCAACCACTTTCCATAAATGCCTGGTGCATTGGTGATGAATCATCTGGAATCATGTTAATGAAAACATGACGTTTATTTTAAAAAGCCACCTGGAGTTCTGCAAGGGCTGGACGTTAGCTAGTAAATGATAGAAAAACAATGAACAAGAGCAGTGATACAAGGACACACAGGAAAAGTAAAAGATATAGGGTGGATAGTGGAGATGGGGTGACTAGTAGCTCCTCTTACAGGGTCATGTGTTGATGAACAGACAACCAGCCCTGAACCTGGAGCATCTGTCCCCACCTCCAAGGCCTGAATTGAAGTCATACATTTGACTTAGGGCCCAGCAGCTGGGACATAAGTGGTGGGTCCATGAACCATGAACGTAAGTGACCACCCAAGCCAAGCCTCTTTCCACAGTCACACACCAAGAACCTCGGTCATTCAGACACCTTTAAGGCACGGTCCTCTCCAGAGCAGGGTGGACAGTGTGCTCTTGCTTTGAGGGTTTGTGGTGACTGTGTAGATCAGGGCCTGAGACAGGTTCTCAGAATCCTTTTTATAATCCACCGGTTTACAGTGTTCTTCAATGTAATCCCCCGGTCGTGGTTAAAGATAAGCCTCACTTTTGTCCGCACACTTTCCTGGTCGAGCAAAACACAAGATAAGTGTTTCCTTAAGTGTCTACAATATTAATTCGGTGCCACTGCTTTTTATGTGGTATTGTATGTTGCACTGTGTGGTGGTCATAACTTCAGATGATGTGAGTAAAGAGCGTGTGCTGGGGAACAACAGACGGGGTGTAGTAGTTAGATGTGTGACCTTGTAAAGCACTCTGGTTCAAACCCCAGCTCCTTCTCTACTACCCCTGAGCAAGTCAACTACCATTAACTAATGCAGTAAAAATAACCAGACTCTATTAATGGGTCAAACATGGTATGAAGCTTAGGGTACAAACCTTGGCCAAAAAAAGTGAAGATAAATCACAACAAATCAAAGGTGCATTTTAAACACACTAAGTGCTGAAACAAATGCAAAGCCTTCCGTGTTGATAATATTGCAAAGTCCATTTTTTCCCTCGATATATCTCTTACTCTGGAGAAAAATGTCTAGTAAATAGAACAAAACTTTCATTCGAAAAAGAATTGAGACATTTTATTTGTTGAAATGTTGCATTTTGTTACACCTCGTCGGTAATAGTAACTTAATGCCGCGTTTGAAGAATGATGTTGCTTATTGTGTAATATTTATGAACCTTTACGTGCAAAATGTGACACTGGAATAAAGAGTTTGTACAGTATCTTATGGAAGAATAACTGAGCAGTTTGATACCCAGTGGCTTATTTTTCTCTGGAAGGCGGGCAATGAAACCCAAGACGAGATGAGCGCGTTATTTGGAGCGGTTAATCATAACAGCAACAAGCTTTAAAAAAAAAATCCAAACCTTTTTATTTCTTTATTGCCAGAAGCGCAATATTTGTGTTCAGCATATTCTAAATCAAAACAAGAGCAATGTAAAGAAAAGCAGGACAGGTGGAACAGGTGGAAAGAAGGGCCGTTTAAGGAGAGAGAAATAAATATATACAAAAAAGGATATTTAAATTTAGAAGGAAAAAAATGATGTCTTGGTGTTCTATAGACTCAGCCGCACAACCCCCACAGGATACGACTGTCAGAGAAGTTCATAAACTGAAATCTACAATGCGCTCCAGCTTTGTTTGAAAGTTGAACTTCTCCCACTGTGGGTCCAACGCAAATAAATAATCCATGGCACCATCTCCACGGAGCAGCTGTCTGTCTGCACTGTGCATTTTGATGTCGACGTGGTGTAGAGGGAACCGCCAGTGCACACTCTCCATCAGATCTACATCAGTATCACGTGGAGCTCCGATGGCCACGCGGCTCAACGAGAGTTTAGCCCTTGGACGAACACCATCTCCAGCGCGTGGTGGGGTGGCAGCTTAAAGGGAGACCACTTCCCTGAGCTCCAGCGGCCGGGAATTAGGCCCTCACACTCTTGGCTGGGAAAGCCGCCCTTTGGTTATCCACACCCTGAGCTCAGACCCAGGTCGCTCTAGGGCATAAGTCGCTGATGGTGTTTTTCCTGAGAGCTGGCTTGCTGACGTCACCAGAAAGTGAAAGCAGAATCGGGGTAGGGTGCGAGAAGATGACATCGCCTCACTATACTCTGATGCACCTTACAAAGTCCACACAGAACCCAGACAGCTGTAACACCGGTGCCCTTCCACCAGGGGTCGAGGTGGTTAGGGAATCCAGGTGTGTCTTTCAGCAATCTGAAAAGGCTCAGTGGTTGTACTACAGTAAAACACGGTATGTAATTTAATTTATGTGCCTTCATTACAATGAAGTAATCCTTCAAATAAATGAATATTAAAAATAATTACCCCATTTTCTTCAGACCCCCATATGTTTCCCAAAGTACTTTTAAAGGATATATTGAGACAGGTGAGCAAACTGTCTCCTCTGCAGTGTGTCCTTATTTACGCACGTTTCTGTACGACTGCTGCAAACTTGACGTTAAATCCCGAAAAAGGCACTTCTGTTGTACCGCTGAGGGATGTACATCTCTGTCTGTGCTGGCTTTAGGAAAGCAGAAGAAAGTACAGCAATATACAACAATACTATAGTTTCACAACAACACTCTTTTATTTTAGCCCTTTCAGTAATTTATCATCATTTACCATCATTAAAAAGAGCTTCTTCTCAATTTTTTTTTGTAAATTTTATACTTGTTATCGATAAAATAGATTATTTTCTGTGTTTATTCCCCGTCATTAAAGGTATAACTAATGTGTTTGGTAATATGTTTCGCATGCATAGTCTTCAAGCTCCATTTATGCAAAATACTGCATTAATAATGTTTTATAACAGTTTCATTAAGATCCATTTCGCGGGAACACATCCAGAATGCTAACTGAGGCTTTACTGTACAAGATCTTCTAAAAATAATTATTAATAAAACATCACACACTGTAATTAAACCAGATTTTACTTTTCATAGGTGCAAATAATATATCTAATGTTTCACATTTTTAGGTACCTGATCCTGTTTTAAACTGGAATTTGAAGCAGAACTGCTGTCGAAGCACTTTCTTGTTTACAAATGGGGGCACTGAAGAAGATGTAAAGACTTTTCTTTTCAGGCCTTGGTTCCTCAGGCGTGGTTTCTGGGAGATTCCTGGAGGAGGAGAGCCGAGGTACTCATCTCCGTATGTTTATGAGGGATACAGATTGCAGCATAAATCGATTCCTTGGTCTCGCAGAATGTGGCTCTCTCAGTGGCAGGAAAATCAAGTCGTATTCCCCAGTAGAGAAGTCTATCTGCGGAGGGTCACGGTCATTGTATGATCCCCAGACATCTATGAAAAGTTCCCTCAACAGCCCATTGCTGTGTGTAAATAATGTGCTGCAGTGAAGCACTGGCTGACAGGTGATGTTACTCATGATATGAAAGAGGATCACAGACATCTGGATGTTTCTGACAGTGGCTCCAAGTGGGTTTTATTCCCCATCCTTCTGAAATATGCATATTGTGAACTTCCCGTGACTTCTATCCGATCCCTTTTCGGACGGCCCGCCAGGTGGGCGCACCAACATCTGCCAGTGCAAAAGCATGGCTGGAAACACACCGCCATGGACGCAGCAGGTAATGATGGTGCAACGTGGCTCCCGGCACTGCAACCATTCACACAAGGACAAAGAATAACTTATAATTATTTGAGTTCCCGAACAAGGCCCTCAGAACAAGTTTGCTTGATTTATTCATTTATCTGAAGCTTTCCTCTAAAGCCATGATAACCTGCATGCAAAAATTTACCTTGATCAAGGGTACTGCAGCAAGAGGTGGTATTTGAACCTGGATCCCTGCTGTGCCTCCTGCCACACCCTCAACACTTCATGTTTCTGTATTGTTGGTTCCTTTTAGAATCCACGTGTGACTATGAGTACAGGAAAATATTAGGGGAGTAGGTTGTCGTTCAGTTTCCACCTGGTGTTGCCTGAGCTTGGCTGCAGAGGACAGTGCTTAGGCAGCTAAAACCACCGTAGTGCTGTGGTGGCCCTGAAGCAATTAGAAACCCGGAGTGGGAGTGACAGCGATAAGTACAGCTGCTCTTCAATGAAAGTTCGCCTGGGGGTGATGGGGACATTCCCAGTTTTTGTTCCCCCATCTGACATCCGAGGATTTCCTCTGCCTCAGAGTCCACAGAAACCATTGCTGTTTCTCATCAGTTCCCCTGCTGAAGCTGCACGGGCTGGGTCAACCGAGCAACGCCTGGGGCAGGGGGACGTCAGGGCTAGGCAGGACTCCCCGAATCCTACCTGGCGCCCCCGCTTTCCGATCTCTGGCAGCACTTCGCTCATATGTGTCTGGGGGCACTGTAGATGCGCAGATGCCTTTCCTCCATCAGGGTTCTCGCTCTGCTGTGCTCAGAAGCAAACAGGCCATCTGCATGGGTTTCTCCGTATAGTGGGCCCCAGGAAGAGATAGAGGGTTAGGTGGCTGGACAGCCTCTCAGTCCAGCCACCTAACCCTCTATCTCTAAGCTTCCAAGGTATGGAACTTAGTACTGGTTCCCCTGCCTGAGGTGGTACAGCTTGGAGCCTGCTTTCACCTCACTGGCTGGATGGTCCAATGCGCTCTGGAGCGCTGCCATGAATCGTGCACAGTGAGGTTCTGTAGTGTTTTCCCTCTATATGCTACCACTGGATGATGTTAACCTTAAGCATGATGTGAGCTTTCATTCATACACCGACAACACTCAGTTTCTTTTCAGCCCAATGAGCCATTACAAATTGTATCTTTAGCAAACTGTTTTGCTGATGTATGTCAAGGGATGAGTAATAATTCTCTGTCTCTCAATACTGGTAAAACTGAATTATTTGTGGTGTGTGGTGGAGCTGCAACCTGTAGCCAAATCACATCAGTCTTTATCACTCACAGACTGACTTTCAAGTGTACTGACTGTGTAAAAAAAGTAGGTGTTTTATTAGATGCTACCATGTCCTTTGACTTTCATGTTGCTGCATTAACTAGATTCTGCTTCCTTCAGTAAAAAAATATAGCTGAACTATGGTGATTCTTAAGTAGGCAGGATGTTGAGAAGCTGGTTCATGTCTTTGTTTCCAGCACAATTGATTACTGCAATGCTCTGTTGTCAGGCTGTCTATACCAGGATACGTACAGTGCTGTGCAAAAGTCTTAGGCATGCAACTTGAACGTCTGTTGTTGAGAAGTACGGGTAGATTCTTATCTGCCATCAGGGGGGTTTCTGGTTGGTCCCAAATTCATTGTGCAGCCTGAGAATGACCTCAAACACCCAATCTCAGTCATACACAACTATCTTCAGCAAGAAGAAGGAATCCTGCAGCAGATGGTATGGTCCCCACAGAGCCCTGATCTCAACATGATCGAGTCAGTCTGGGAGGACATGCAGAGACAGTCAAAGTGTGCAGAAGAACCATGGCCAGTTTGGAAGAACCTACCGACCTCTACCTTAAACTGCGTGCAAGTTTGCATAAGAGAATTGATGGTGTTTTAAAGGCAAAGGGTGGTCCCACCAAATATTGATCTGATGGAGGTTTTTTTTGTCTACTGCACTTTTTAGAAGGTTTATTGATTAATAAGTATTCATCGCATTATTTCTGGAACCATCCTTGCTGTATAGCATTTTTCCCACAGGTGCCTAAGACTTTGGCACAGTACTGTATATTGAGGTTACAGCTGATACAGTATGCTGCTGCTAGAATTGTCACTGAAACCAGGAAGTACGACCATATAACACCGGTTCTTAAGTTCTAACATTGGCTTCCTGTTAATTTTAGAGTGATTATAAAATCTTACTCGTAACTTATAAGGCCATACATGGCACTGGTCCTGTGTGCCTTAGTGAGATCATTGACTTTTATGTTCCACAGCCTTACCTGTGATCAATAAATGCAGGTTTAAAGTACCTGCGATCAGATTACAGTAGGAGGACATGCACTGAGCTATAGAGCACCTCAGCTTTGGAACAGTCTGCCCGACGTTGTCAGAAACACCCCTTCTGTGTCAGCATTCAAACCAAGACTTAAAACTTGTCTCATTTCTTTGGCTTCCCCGACATAACTAATGTTGAATCTTGCATGCTTCACTTCTGCATCTTTGTCTTTGTTGTACAATCATGTTGTCTTTTAGTGCAGATTGTTACCCCCCCCCCTCCCCTGGTGAGGCCAGACAAGACCAACAGTGAGACCAGCACTCTATGTTGCCAGGAGCATGCCTGTACAAAAAAAATCTAAATCAAAGTTAATAACAATAAATACATCATTCTTGTTGTTTCTGCAGGAATTTTTAACAAGAAATCTTTTCATTCCCTGAAGCCAATTCATAGACTAGCATGCTAGACAACATGCACCAGCTGGGTGACCTGAGATAAACTTGAGAGAAGCGAGAGACAGTCTAAATACGGTAATCCTACAAAGCCACAGTGCAGTATGAACTATGAAAATTAATAAACAGCTTGTGCTCGACTTTTGTGATTGTGTGGTTCAAAAACCCAAAAGAGGAAATGTTTAATAGGTAGTGCAATGGTCAAGGATGCTGGTACTGCATCCTGAAGGTTACCGGTTTACATCGCCAGAGCTGCCCATCTTTGGTAGCTTCAAGCTAAATTTTTAATCTGAATTTCTCTGCTAAAATTTCCAGTGCATCCAGTGTTGGATAAGCAAGAGAATAAAGAGTAATAATTCTATGTAGGTTGTTTCATACAAAACTCCTGGTCTTACTCTTTTGCAGAGCTTGCCCTGGTCAACTGCATCAAGATAAGATGAAACTTTTTTCCAACGTGGAGCATTCTTCAACTATATTTTCCAACATGGAGATCAGCATTCTTGCTTGGAAAATTACAGCAGCCCAAGTTTAGGAAAAGGGTATGTGCAAGTACCTTTCAGTTTTAATGGAACTGGAAATAAGAACAGCAAGCCTTGATGATGTGACCAGCTCACCTGTTCCTCAGCACCACTTGACTCGGCTTCTCTGTCCTACACAGTGTTGTCCTCAGTAGTATAACCTCTGTTAGCTGTTACTACTGCCACTATTTTCCATGTGTAGAAGCCCAGGAGGGGGGCAGCTGCTGGCACTCAGACCCCCAGAGGTTTATTTTTCTCCCTCGCCTCCTGGTTGGGAGTTTTTTTTTTTTTTTTTTTCCTTTCCTCAGTTGCCGGCAGGTTTACAGTTTTGCACTTATACCCTGTATAGTTGCTCTCATTGACATTTAACCTTCATCTATAGATTCACTATATACCTGTTTTCTGTTCCGTCCTCCTGATCTACTGTTCAGCTCTGATTCACTGTGTGAGAAGGAGATTCTATAAAAATAAACTGAACTGAACAAATATTTTAACCCAGCTATGTGGTTCTCCCATTTGGGGAGGATAAGCTTAACCCTGGTCCACTGATTTCTGATGGGACGTTTTTGGTCTCGATGTTTAACGCACAAATGCCCCTGCTTCTATTGCATTTAACACCATACAAACACCTTAACTTACAGCTGACCTTAGATGGTGGCTAGAACTCTTTTGCACCAGACATAACTTCTCAGAAGGGCTCTATAAAGATAGTCATCAAATTGGATTGTTTTCTGAGGAAACTGGCTTGGCTCTGTCACAGCTAAAAACTTGATCAGCAGTGGGCAACTTTCAACATGTGAAGAATCAAAACACACACTTGTGGAAGGACATCCCACAGTAAAACACACATGCGACAGCTGTGACTAACCCCGTGATCAACTAACGTCCTATTCAGGGTCCTGTGTTTTCATAATAGGCCGAGGATCATCATAACCTGCACTGGACGAACGGAAGATAAAAATGGGAAAAATAATGGTACTAAACTGGTAATTCAACAGACATGTTACTCATCAGTACTCCTGGGGGGCTGTTGCTCCATTTCAAAAGAGTCATGAAATTGTTTCATGAAATGTCACCCAACAAGTTCCTTAAGCCAAACCACAATCAGTTCCCCAACTACTCATAATAATACTATAATACTAATAATATTAATTAATTAATTACCTAATAGGATCTGTTGTGACTAGTGACCTTCTTGGGTGTCACTTGTAGCCAGGATCTGTTTTGAGGAAACAGAAAAAAACATCATGCTGCAGAACTGTTGACTGTTCCCTTAAAATGATCAGTTTTCATTAATGTTTGTTTGTCCCTGGGTAACGGCTCTGCCATTTGTAAATGTTTAGCTTGACTGGTGCCTGTCAAACCAGTGTGACTAATATTTGAGACTAAAAATTAGCTCGATCCTTTGGGCATCACTTTGGAAATGATACTACTTTCAAAGCAGCTGTCATCACTAGAATATAGATAGTTACTTTAAGGTCATGTGTGCACCTTCAGCATCTCTGACGCTTGCCGCATCTATGTCGATTATGATGCACATCCAAAGATATTATTTTAAAAAAATTTTCAGCAGGATTGGCTAAATGTTTCACAGTTTAACGTAACCCCCTTGAAAACACTGGAGTGAGTAAATGGACCGAGGAATTATAGTGAAGGACACATCATAAATGCTTCACACATGAGTTTTGGGGAAAGAATTCTGTGGCACACAGTGAAAAAACAAGCATTGTAAGCTACTGTGTGCTGGACTCTGCCCATTTCCGTGACAGATGAGCTGATGTGGTGGATAACGTGTAATAGGAAAGCTGTGCAGCTGTTTAGTGGTGCTGTCTGGAGTAATTGAATCCACTCCAACATCTCCATACAGATTGTTCATTTGTACTGATTTATGTGTATTTTCCTAGTGCTGAGGCACTGCCGTTCTCCAAACTCCAACCAGACAAAACGCAGGAGCTTCAGCAAAATCTAGAGGAAATCGCTCTGCGTGGAGAACTGTTAGGTATTCCACTGGCTCGCAGTGCCAAAGAGTGGCTGACAAAATGGCAACAAGGCAGCAACTGATGTCACTTCAAAACATCCAAAAATGATCAAGTGTGAAGGGTAAATATAGGCCATAACAGTAAAATTATCAAGAAGAATGACCAACAAAGGTCTTTATAAATTTTTAGCACAATATTAAAGACAAACTTTCCAGTAACATTTAGCATAATGTTACCTGAGTTTTCCGGTACAGCGCACATCAAAAAGGTGTAGTGGTATAAAAGTAAAAAGTAGTATCAATTATAGCAATCCAAGATCATATAAAGTGTGTGTGTGTGTGTGTGTGTGTGTGTATGTGAAGTAGCCTGTTTGTCTTCATCTTGACAAATTACCTAGTAACTGCCTGGAGACACATTTAACTAATGTATGTAGCCCCATTTGTGTGTGTATTTAACTATGGAATANAATTACCTAGTAACTGCCTGGAGACACATTTAACTAATGTATGTAGCCCCATTTGTGTGTGTATTTAACTATGGAAGGGTGACAGTNGCAATCCAAGATCATATAAAGTGTGTGTGTGTGTGTGTGTGTGTGTGTATGTGAAGTAGCCTGTTTGTCTTCATCTTGACAAATTACCTAGTAACTGCCTGGAGACACATTTAACTAATGTATGTAGCCCCATTTGTGTGTGTATTTAACTATGGAATAACCTCAGTTAGGGTGACAAGTACCAGTGAAAAACAAAACTGCATGAAGAACAAAGAAAACAAGAAAGAGGCTGATATTGAGCTTTGTAATTATAAAAATGTGTAAATAATTGATTTTTGTTTTTGTACAGGAAAAACTGTAATGTCTACAGCTTAATTTGAAAAGTGTTATGTGGTTATTTCCAACCGGAACATGAACTGTCAAACACTTGACTGACAAATACTGGAGCTGTAGTGCGGTTATGTCATACGTGGTGAGTTTCTTGGCAGTTGGTCATTGCTTGCAGAAGGTAACAAATGTGACCGCTGAAAAGCAGAAGAAGTGGTTCAGATGACTCCATCTTTGGAAATTAAGACGCACATACTGACAAATCATGCCTAGCTGTAAGTCCCACCTGATAAGTTGGTATCTGTAAGATGACAATAGGGATTTGCCATGCTGTGTGCTCTCCTATATTAACAACACCTGCCATGGGCCTATGCAGCAGGATGACCTGCTGAAGAGAAAGTGTGTCTTTGAAGGACTGAAATAAGCCCCTAGGGAACTTGAGCCGCACAGAATGCCAAGTGATTAAAGCCAGCTGCAGAATTTTGAGCAAGTGGTTATGATTCTGCTGTCAACTTTCAGTTTGGCATCTGACACATCATCAGCTTTGAGGGTCTCGAGAAACACTTGAAGAAAAGGCCTGCGAGGGCCAAGAGACCATTCATCGCTGACGACTGAAAGTTTGCTCCTTATGTATCGTCCTCGAAATTGAAAATCTGGCATGTCACTTGTTTTGCTGCAGAGAATGCTCACGTTTAGCTCTTTATTCATTTTTAGGCATTTATGTGCACAAATTGTCTATTGTAAAGGGAGATGGGAGCGCAACAAATCGAGACCTTGGGAAGGTTTGTCTCACAAATATATAGCTTTCAGATATTGGGCTTTCATTTTTTTGTGTTTTAACACTGTTGCCTATTGCCCTCAGACCTTATTTTTATACAACAGCGTGGTATGTTAAAATGGTATATGATGATTCATTATGTTCGTCGTATGAAAGGTATTAAACAATAGAGCCGGAGGATCCAAAAATAGTATTCATCCTTATATAAGCCGTAATGAGATCATCAGTGTGCTCCTGATCCTGAAAAAATTGCTTTTGTGATGAATTCGTCCTCACTTTACAGAAACACAATATTACCATGTGCGCATATGCATGTTAATGTGCTGGTTTAAATATGAAAAGAACCTATTACACAACACAGTAACAGGAACTCATGTGCACTTATGTTCCGCAGTATTTCTCTGACAGCCTTGCATAAGATTTCGATTTAAGTGTTAGATTTTAACCCCTACTTGGTGTTGACCGTTCCGCCATCATTTGTAATAAAAAAGGAATGGAAAAAACCTCATTAATGTTTTAGTCTCAGTTTTATGGGTGTTTCCTATAGAAGTGTGAGCTGTATTGCACTACAGGGTTTGTTTTTTCAACCACCGATGAACTTTTTGCCGATTTTTTTTTTAATCCGTGATGTTAAATTATTAATGAACAGATTCAAAACTTCCACAAACATAAAAATCGATTGTAGTGTATTTGGCTTATATTTACTGCAGTTTACTATCACAATTCCTCAAGAGCAGACAAGGGAGATGGAATATCTCTCTCAGCTCTTTTACGTAGGCTCAGCGGCACAGACACACACACACACACACACACACACACAGCATCATTGATCAATCGTCGAGTATCAACCCGACAGTCGACACAAGCCTGAGAACTGGCATCTGGCGTGCACATTAATATACATTAGCTCTTTACCCCCTAACATCAGAATTGCTAAAGATCCAGGGCATTTTTTTCTTTCTTTTTTTATAGATTCACTTTCTGTTACGCTTTTCTGTTTCTGTCAAATGCCCCTAAAACAAGACAAGTCACATTAATCCTACCTATACAGACACACTTAGTTTCCGTGGAGGTTTACGTATGCGCGTTGGGTTAGCTCTCTTCTCACAGGGTATCTTTTCTTGGTTTGCCGTCACAATCTTGGTCTCTGTTCAAGGAGTAAGAAGAGGTGACCCAAATTACAGCGGTACATCTGCTCTTTGCGTTGATGCTGACGGTTTTGGATAAGATACAGGAGTAGTAGCAGGCAACATGGATAGCTTCTCAGCTCTAGTCAGTCCAGATTTCCTCAGCTGATCAGTATGGCACTGCCAAATGACGCCTGAGGCAATCTCACCTTTGTAAGACAGGGGCTCTGTCTGCTCCTTTACTGTAGCAGAGATCCATCCAAAAAATGTCTGTCCATTGTTAAACCTACATGTAGGTTTGTCCACCACTCGCTGGGCCTGTTTCAGTTGTCTGTCTTGGACAGTCTGTTGAAGCTTTGGCTAATGCAGGTCCAATCTGGAGTTAAGATGGTGTCCAAAGAAGAACATAGCTGGGGTCTGGTTAATTGTAGCACGGGTGAAATTTTGGTATGCAAACAAGAAGTTGGACGACTTTTGCTGAAGTCTACGTTTTTTCAAGTTTCGTCGCTATAGCTTGGAGTGCTCATTTTAGGCTTTGCACAAACCCCTCAGCAAGTCCATTAGTCACTGAGTGCCATGGGGCAGATTTGGTGATATGCCAAATGCCAATGTCTGGAACTCAATGATCTGAGGCTATTGTCACTGATTAATTGTTGTGACACTCTGGTTTTGGCAATGTGGTCTCTCGGTACATCAATATGAGCGAAAGTGCTGCAGCTCATGGCGAACCTCTGGCCTTTTGAAACATGCATCAATCATTATCAGAAATGTTGTCTCTATGAATGGTCAAGCAAAGTCAACATGAACCCATTGCCACAGGGATGCATGGGTGAAGTGGTATATGTTCTGACTGGTCCTGAACCACCTGTGTACCAGTGCATTGCATTACTAGCTGCTCTATCTCCTAGTCAATTCTAAGCCACCACACAAAACTTCTGGCTGGGATCTTCATTTTCACAAATGACTAAATGGTCTTTGTAAACTTCTTCCAGCACCCTGGGTCATAGTTTAGGGAGTATAATGGTCTTCAACCCACGCATCACACAGCCTGCATTTCTGGAAAGTTCATCTTGTCTGGGATAATATTTAGCCAACAGGAATTTGAGTTTGTCTGTCCAGCCATTTTGTGTAATGTACCCTTGTGACAGGTCATGTTTGGCTTCTGTTTCCACCATGTCTGGTGTGACAGGCATATTTTCAGTCCAGATGAAGGAGTATATATTCATCTGCTACTGTCTCCAGTGGTAAGGGAGACAGTCCGTCAGCATTTGCATGCCAAGTAGTGCATTTATACTCAATCTTGTATGGATGCCGAATCAAAAACAATGCCCATTGCTACCTCTGGGCACCCACTCTGGCAATGATACCCTTTTGTGGGCTAAAAATTGAGGACAGTCGCTGGTTGTTTGTGACCAGAGTAAATTCCCTGCCAAACCGGCACTGGTTAAATCTTCTGACACCCCACACAAAGACATAATGCCTCCCTGTTGATTTGGGCATAATTCTTTTTGGCTGCAGACAGGGAAAGTGAAGCAAAAGCTATGGGCCTCTCACTGCCATCTTCCATAACATGTGATATCACCGCTCCCATGCCATACGGGGAGGCATCACACGCTAGCTTCTCTGGAAGAGACAGGTTGAAGGGTGTCAAGACTTTATGAGATCTGATTAACCTCTTGGAATGAACACTCACATTCCTCGGTCCATTTCCACATTGTGCTTTACTGAGAAAATGCACCATGATTTCCATGTTCAGTGAATACCTATTGTAATAGTTCACAACATCCAGGAAGGATCTTAGCTGTAAAACATCCTGCAGACCTGAGGCTTCCAGCTCAGCCTGAAATTTATCCTGTCTCGTGGCCCAGGAGAGGCCGTGTTTATTTTTTCTCTCTTCCCTCAGCACTTCAAGCCAAATCAGCGCACCTGGCTAATGAAAAGTTGGCCCCGCCTCTGGTGAAGACAAACCCCACTCGCAAGTAAGGAAGGCGGGTGGAGTCTGGTGTGGAGTGATTTACAAATTAGCTTTGGCAATTTCTGTAGGGTTCTTTTTGTGTTCAGTGAGTGATGTCCTGTTTTCCGCTTGTACAGTACTATGCAAAAGTCTTAGGCACCTGTGGGAAAAACGCTATAAAGCGAGGACGGTTCCAAAAATAATGCCATGAATACTTATTAATCAATAAACCTTCTAAAAAGTGCAGTAGACAAAAAAAAACCTCCATCAGATCAATATTTGGTGGGACCACCCTTTGCCTTTAAAACACCATCAATTCTCTTATGTAAACTTGCACGCAGTTTAAGGTAGAGGTTGATAGGTTCTTCCAAACATTTTGAGGAACTGAACACAGTTCTTCTGCACACTTTGACTGTCTCTGCATGTCCTCCCAGACTGACTGGATCATGCTGAGATCAGGGCTCTGTGGGGACCACACCATCTGTTGCAGGATTCCTTCTTTTTGCTCAACATAGTTGTGTATGACTGAGATTGGGTGTTTGCGGTCATTCTCAGGCTGCAGAATGAATTTGGGACCAACCAGAAACCTCCCTGATGGCAGATAAGAATCTACCTGAACTTCTCAACACACATTCAAGTTGCATGCCTAACACTTTTGCGCAGCACTGTATGTGTTGTTAATTTTTTAGATTAGGGTAGTTTAAATATTAACAGAAGACTTCCTCTAGAGTTGCCACTTTTTCTTTTCAGTTGTGAGCTAGATAAGTTGTTTGTTTGGCACAATATGTAAGATATCTTGTTTTTCTCTCTTTTTATATATTGCCACTTTCACTAGTTTATGTATTTATTTCACTGTATGTGACATAAATCCATCCCAACAATAAACCCTCTTTCTGACACATTATCCTGACAACATATAACTTCACCAACTTCCCTTTCACCATTTTGCCTGTGGCCTATTCGCTCTCTAGCACTTATTAGGAGCCATTAACATTCAGAAGGGTTTACAACTGCTGAGATTTGTGCAGTCTTTGGGCATCTATGATATGCCCACAATATATGACACTGGGCTTCAGGAACTCACATTTTTCTTACCTAGGTCTTAGTCCATACTCCTCCAGTCTTTTAATGACTTTTTTGAAGTTTTCTAGGTGCACCTCATCTGTTATTCCAACAATCATCCAGATTGCACTGAGCTCCTGGCACCCTAGTGAAGGACCTGATCCATTGCCCAATATCTGGGGCTGAAGCTGTCCCAGAAACCAACCTGTTGTAATGCCAGAGATCTTTGCTCACATAGATTGTCAGGAAGACCTTTCAGTCTTCTTCTATTTCCATCTGAAGCTAGGCATCAGCTATATCCACCTGTGAGAAGCACTGCGCACCTGACAGACTAGAGAAAATGTCCTCAATGCTCAGCAGGAGATGCTGATCAACTTTGATAGCACAGGGTTAATTGAGACCTTGACGTTCCCATTGAATTTCACTTTGCCATTTTTTCTCTATTACCATGACAACTGAGGTCATCCATGGACTCTAGTCTACTCTGAAAAGTATCCCATCTGCTTCCAACCTATCCAACTCTTTTGCAACCAGTGGTTGGATGGCATATGCAATACTTTCTAGATGGTATCGATATACGAGATGTGCTTTGTGAAAACATGCGGCCACATCTGCTGGAAGCAGAATTTAGCTTTTAATGTATTGCAAGGCACCAGTGCCACTATTGAATACTCAGGCATCTTCTTTATCTCTTCCAGTTTTTCTTCAGTAGTGTTTGGTACAGCAGGTAACGCACAGAAGCTTTCTATCTTTTTCCAGGTAACCCTCAGCTTCCTTAACCACTCATGGCCTCCTAAGGGTGGACCGTCCAATCTGTATAATATACATGTTTAGCATCTCTGTCCATTATACTCTGTCCCAGACAGTACTCCAAAGGGCATAACCTCTTCGGTGGTGTAGGTTCTAAGGTTAGCTCTTCTTTAATGAAAAGTATGTTGTATTCATTCTGAGACATGACTGAAACAGCTGAACCTGTGTCCAACTCCATTTTACTGCATGGCCATGTATCCATGGTGTGCGCCAGATGGGCTGCCTGTATGTTCCATTTGCACTGAATAATTCTAGACTAGCCAATACATCTTGACAGTCATTGTCACAGACTTCTGCAAGATTGTGCACATTTTTCTTCTCACTGTGATGTATTGTATCATTTGCACTCATGTGCCTTTCCATTATGGCAAACTCTCTGAATATGGGCAGTTTTGTGGCATTGTCTGCCTCTCCTCATTCTTGAGTTTGCACTAGGAGGGAAGATGGAATCTGCATGTAGAAAGACAGCATGGCTTTTGGCATTTTTTTGGTTAACCTCAGTGTATTTACCCAACTTTTTGACTCTGACTTAGCGCTCAAGTGCATCTTTAGCTGCAGTTTTCATTGAAACTCCAACCTCCACTGTCCGCTTAAATGTTAATTCTGCCTGTTAGCAGTTAGTTCTTGTGCAGGATTCGACAAACCAAACTGACAACGTTCTGATAACTTTTTCAGCTCAGCCTCATAAGCCATAATCATCTCTCCTGCGTTCTGATTGCACTTGTGAAATCTGAAACAGTTCAGGATTAGTAATGGCTGTGGTGACAAGTGGTCCCACGTCACTCGGATGAGCTCGCAAAAATGTTTTTTCAGCAGGTCTGTCTGGGGCACTCAACCTATGTAGGAGGCCATATGCTTTTGCACAAACTGCACTTAGTAGCACAGGGAGACGTTCAGTATATCATTTGCTGCAAAAAGTACTGTTCCAGCCTTTCAGCATGCATGTTCCAGTCTTCCATGGAACTATTAAGCACGCCAATCTTACATACATCATCTCCACTGCCTGATCCATCATACTGTACTGTTGCGTTGCGGCTTCTCCTTTTCTTTGCACTTGCTAGATGCCTTGCTGGTAAAAGTTAATTTTATTCTCGTGGCTTCTGCAGTCTATTAAACACTACTACTATCATCATCACTGTTTAAGGACAGATGAGGGAGATGGTGTGCATCACAACTCTTTTACTGAACGTAGATTCAATGACACACACGGCATCAATCATTTAGTATCAACCCACAGCAGACATAAGTAGGAGAACTGGCGTCTGGCACGTGCACTAATGTACAGTACTGTGCAAAAGTCTTAGACATGCAACTTGAACGTCTGTTGTTGAGAAGTACAGGTAGATTCTTATCCACCATCAGGGGGGTTTCTGGTTGGTCCCAAATTC